>CM024244.1:55991524-56114718 GCA_013421045.1 Propylea japonica
ATAATTTTGTCATCAAGGGTTGTTACCCATCTGTATAAGAAGAAATATTTATACCTGGGGATAGGTAACTAGGTACCATGTGTTCTGTCACGAGATGGCTTGGTGGTGTAAAAATATATTAAAAATAAAATATTGCTTTTTAGTATTTAGAAGCAAATCAACTATGTACCGGGTTTTTCACTATAATTTGACCCCCCCTTTAACTTGGTTACTAAAGGAGATACAAAAAAATGTTTCGTGTAAAAGTTCCACGAAATAACTGAGTTTTTTGATATGAGTCCAGAAACTGAAATATATACAGGGTGGCCAACATATTGATGCCACATACTTTTATCAAATGAAACTCCCTGTATATTTTTCCATATTTGGTTAGCTCTTTTCTCCCTGATTTCGAATATGTAACATATGTTGGTCTATATTCCTTATTCTGAGCACCATTGGTTTCAAATTTCAATAACCATCTGGCATAGCGTTTTGGAAGTTCGTGAATATTTAAGTGGCCAATTTGATCTTTGGATTGGTAATGGCACACCCATTTTATGGCCACCAAATAGTCCCGATTTAACACCGTTGGACACGTTTTTATAGCCGTTCCTGCAGGAAAAAATTTACTTCAGCAATAATGACAATCAATGAAAGCGGAGAAATAATATAAATGATATAAAAACAATCAATATTAAACCCATAATTCGGAACTAATCCCGTCAACGCACAAAGAATAATGATATATTTGTAATGATTAGAAACAAATTTGAAGCTTTATTTTCTGACTTGAATCAGAGCCATAATAATGCTATCAAAAGTAGTCTAAGCAACTTGAGACAACTATATGAACTATGTGTATTGAATGAAGGTGATCATTTTGAGCTATTCTCTAGTGATGTTATTCTTAGCATAGGTACTACCATAGTTTTATCTTTTCATTGGTTAGTAATTGTTAAGTATTCATTCTAAAATAATACTTTTAGGTAGATTGTTTGGATATAAGAATTTCGTAGGTATTTCACATATTTTTTTTATCGGTGTCATCATTTCAAAACTTTGAAACTCTGAAAATTGAAGAGACACATCCACAAACACATTTATATTCGAGATCAGGAGGAAATAGCTTATCAAAAAAAGGAAGAATATACAGGACAAGGTGTCACATTTGAAAAAATATAGTTGCATTCAATGTTGTTCAACCTGTATATCTTCCCATTGACGTTATTATAACTCCAAAAATGAGCATTTTCAGTAAACGCACTCTGCCCTTTTTAAAATGATTACAGATCTTGGCAGTTGGTTCTTAAAATTTGAAACTCTGTGGTTCTCAGAAATAAAGAGATAGACAACATATGTTAACATATTCGAAATCAGAGGAAAAAGAGCTAGCCAAACATGGAAAAATATACAGGGTGTTCCATTTGAAAAAATGAAGTTGCCATTCAATATGTTGGCCACCCTGTACATATTTCAGTTTTCTGGACTCATATCAAAAAACCTCAGTTGATTTCGTGAAACTTTTATACGAAACATTGGTTTGTATCTCTTTAGTAACAAAGTTAAAGGGGGGGGGTCAAATTATAGTGAAAAACCCGGTACCTTCAAATATTTCGAGATACTATTGACTTTGAATTCTCCTTCCAAACATAACTAATACGTAGGTATAAAGAATTAAACCCAGTACCATTAGGTACCATGTTCAGTCACAAGATGGCTTAGTGGATGTAAAATTTTTTTTGAAAATAAATATTGGTTTTTAGTCTTTAGAAGGAAATCAACAACATTCAAATAAGTTCAAGATACTATTGACTTTGAATTCTCCTTCCAAACATAACTAATACGTAGGTATAAAGAATTTCAACCAGTACCATTAGGTACCATGTTCAGTCAAAAGATGCTTAGTGGATGTAAACATTTTTTCAAAAATGAATTATTGGTTTTTAGTCTTCAGAAGGAATCAACAAAATTCAAATAGTTCCCAGATACTATTGACTTTGAATTCTCTTCCAAACATAACTAAACGTAGGTATAAAGAATTTCAACCAGTACCATTAGGTACCATGTTCAGTCACAAGATGGCTTAGTGGATGTAAAATTTTTTTTGAAAATAAAATATTGGTTTTTAGTCTTTAGAAGGAAATCAACAACATTCAAATAATTTCGAGATACTATTGGCTTTGAATTCTCCTTCCAACATAACTAATACGTATATAGAATTTCAACCAGTACCATTAGGAGATACCATGTTCAGTCGCAAGATGGCTTAGTGGATGTAAAAATGTTTCAAAAAATAAAATATTGGTTTTATTCTTAAGAAGAAAATAGAAAACATTCAAATATTTTCGAAATACTATTGAATTCGAATTCTCCTGCCAAACATAACTAATACGTATATAGAATTTCAACCAGTACCATTAGGTACCATGTTCAGTCAACAAGATGGCTTAGTGGATGTAAAAACGTTTTCAAAAATAAAATATTGGTTTTATTCTTAAGAAGAAAATCGAAAACATTCAAATATTTTCGAGATACTATTGAATTTGAATTCCCCTTCCAAATATAACTGATAGCTATATAAAATTTCAAACCGATACCATCTTCTATTATTCTTGTATGTCAGATAGATACTGACTTCACACGACTGATTTGCCACAAATGAAATATGCTTAGGTTGTTAGCTTCACTCTGATTTCTCCTCAGTTGCGAATAATCTTTTCGCCTTTTACTAAAGATTTCCGTGGGAGGAATAACACTAATGAGTCTATAAGCAATTTTGCCAGGCTGATCTATGAAGATCAGCCAATAATCTAATTAAAATCAAAGGTATAGCTAGAGTTAATTAATCAACTAGTACTTTAATCGCTTGATTCTAAATGAGACCATAACAAATAACAAGATTTTCCATCGCCCTCAATATGAATTGAGTGTGAATTCCTGATTGAAATCCATTTTGTTTTGCATAAAAAATACATTTGTCATCATTTGAATACAGAATAGCTCTTTTATGTGCATGCGGATTGCTGGTGCATGATTGTGTCAACCAAAAGTTTCACAGGTTTATTATTGAAGAGTCGCAAGTGATCAGAAGTTGAGTCTAATATTGTATTTTTTTAATTTCGAGTCATGTAGAAAGTATTTGAAATTCCGCAAGAGTGCGATAAAGCCATAAATATTTACAAAGAGAAAAAATCGCTTTATGCGACTGTACGTTAAACTGAGCATTTATTTGAGGTCGACGGGTGTCTAAGGGTGATCATTTGAACTTGATCCAAATCTTACAGTTATCCCGGAAAAATCTATCATCAGTAATTTTAATTAAATATAAAATATTGTTTGAAAAATCAATGATATTCGACACAGTTCGTTTCGTACTTCTTTATTTTATTTCATGGTTAGATTATTCATCAATAATGAATTCACTGCAAAGGTACAGGGTTTTTTACTATAATTTGACCCCCCTTTAACTTTGTTACTAGAAGAGATACAAAAAAATGTGTCATACGAAATCGACTGAAGTTTAACAATATGAATTCACGTAATGGAAAATATACAGGGTGGCCAAACATATTGATGGCAACCTCATTTTTTCAAATGGAACACCCTGTATATTTACCATATCTGGCTAGCTCTTCTTCCCCTGATTTCGAATATGTAACATATGTTTGGTCTATCTTATTTATTCTGAGTACCACAGAGTTTCAAATTTCAAGAACCACCTGGCAAGCTCTGTAATCATTTTTCAAATGGCAGACTGCGTTTACTGAAAATGCCCATTGGAGTTATGATAACGTCAATTGGAAATATACAGGAATAACAACATTGAATGTGTAACAACGTTTTTTCAAATAGGACACATTGTCCGGTATTATATTCTTTCACCTTTTTATAGGCTATTTCCCCCTGATCGCGAATGTATGCTATGTGGTTGTGTCTCTTCAATTTTCAGAGTATCAAAGTTTTGAAACGCGAGGTTATCATAACTCCAAATACGGGCATTTTGAGTAATCGCAATTTGCCACTTTGAAAAGTGATTGCGGAGCTTGCCAGATGATTATTAAAAATTGAAACTCTGTGGTGAATAAGAATATAGTTATAGTGTTCCATTTGAAAAAATGAAGTTGCCATCAATATGCAAAAAACCTCAGTTTATTTGTGAAACTCTTGTATGACACATTTTAATGTATCTGTTTAGTAACAAAGTTAAAGGGGGGGTCAAATTATAGTGAAAAACCGTGTACAAAACGCTGGAAGTGGCCATAAGGGAGTCGAAAAATTTTGGCGATGAGGATAGATAGGTTAATACGATCTACTGAAGCCATTGTTTCGTTCCATATTTTTTCCATAAAATCGAACATTATCCCATAAATATGACTATTTCTAGCTCCTCTTCAAACAAAAAATTATCCTCGTCCATGACACCGCATCCGGTGCGAAAGCAAACAAGAAATAATTGGAATAATTCTTCCTGAGTTTGCTGAGACAACTAGACACTTCAATTAAAACCCAATATAAATTATGCAAACTATTATCGAAGAACGGGCGACAGGAGTGCTCGGGGATCATCATCGTTACGGCATACGTAACGATCCTCGTTAAAAAAGCCAGAATTGATTATCCTGTTTGTTCAGAAAACAGAAGTATAAACACAATAATATCTGGGCGGTTCGCTAGCCCTTTTAAACGGAAATCGATGACTCCGATGATAAATGGTGATAATCATTTTTTATTTGGGAGGAATGGTTGATTATAAGGGTTGTTTTTTAGGTGGAAACGAGGGTAAGACGGGAATTTAGATTGTGAACTCTTCGTTAAGTGTGTAGATTTGGCCATTTTAATTAAAAATTTAAGAATACAATATACTATACTATACCATTTTTAGGGGTTGAAGCTCCCCTCTTGGGGACTTGAACGTTCAAGCCTCATATCAAAAATGTCCCCCAAACAAAATCATTTGACGTGTTTCGAAAAATTTGTCTCTTTGGCTTTTGGGGATGAAATATCCTGTATGTATTTGATTTCTGGAAACCCGACATGATTTGGTAATAATTTCGAGAATCTTCATACTGAGAATATAGCTCCGGACGGAACCTTTAGCAAGCACTCGAAAAAATAGGCAAAATAAGAAAACTTATATTTGCTGAAAAACAAACAGGATGTGAACAGCATCGTATTACTCAACCTTTTCGAACAAAATCTGGCAATCCTTCAATGATCACAACAATTTCATAAATAAATACCTACCATATATTGTAATAATGAGTTATTAATTAATAATTTGAAATTTAATACGTTGTAAAGCATCATTCTATTTCATAGAATATAAAGATATTAAGTTAAACTTTAAATCTCCAACCCTCAATTTTAATTCAATAATTGCTGATTTTAAAACCAGCCTGGCAAAAATAGCTTATAGACTCATTAGAGATATTCCTCCCCACGGAAATCTTTAGTAAAAGGCGAAAGATTTATTCGCAACTGAGGAGAAATCAGAGTGAAGCTTCACAACCTTAGCAAATTCATTTGTGGCAAATCATTCGTGTGAAGTCAGTATCTATCAGACATAATCAAGAATAATAGACGATGGTACTAATTGAAATTCTATATAGCTATTAGTTATGTTTGGAAGGAGAATTCAAATTCAAAAGTATCTCGAAATCATTTGAATGTTGTTGATTTTCATCTTAAAGCTAAAAACCAATATTTTATTTTTAAAATAATTTTTACATCGAATAAGCCATCTTGTGAGTGAACATGGTACCTAGTTACCTACCCCCAGGTATAGATATTTCTGCTAATGCAGATGGGTAACAACCTAACAATCCTTGATGACCAATTATAGGTACCTACACACTCAAACTTTATTCGCAATCGGAAAAACCGTATCAAGGGGAGGCATTTGAGAATTTCGAATCAATTTCATATTTATTCTTTTTATGCCAATTATTATCGTTCAATATTTAAACTGATTGTCGTTGAAAGCACAATACATTTGAAAAACTCTCCTAAATGCTTATGATATTTGATTCAATGAAAAGTTTCCATTGAAATCTTCCGAACAATTCATTTCAATGAAGAATATTATTTTTTCCGTTGAACAATCGTATGGAAGAAATTGATTTTTTTTATCAGATTGAAATTGTTAATGTTAAAAAAAAAAAGATACAAATTAAATCATCATTACCGTCCCTTGAAATGTCTGGCTTTCCTGGACACCCTTTTTTGGAAAGCTCGCGTTGCCACTGGGTGGTGATGTTCTAACTGATATATTGTATAATACTTTATACTATAATTAAGAATATTACGAGATAAACTTCCTTATATATTGTTTATTCACTTATTCAATTGGATGATCTCAAACGATTAGCCTTAAACCTTAAAAAACATGCAATGATAGAGATTAATTTTGTTTTTCCGCCGACCTCGAATAAAAGGTGCTTTTAATGTGTACGAAATTGAGCATTAATGACCCATTTTAATGCTCAATTTTTTAGCTATTTTAATGTGCAATCCTCATGGCAACCGTACACAAATTATTCAGAAGCACTACGAGAAATGTCAAAACTCTACTGGAACATAGAAACATAGAAATTCCTTTACGTCAAATGTATGTCTTGTGCGAATTGAGAATGTATTTTAATCAAGAACTTATACACTATTCATGTTGAAATCGTCGGAAAATCTTGTAATAAAACTCGGTTATTAATCGAGCGACTAATGGTCAAGATATTTTAATGCGTGAGCGTAGCGAACGCGTTAATAGTTCGAGACCATTAGTCGCTGTCTTTAATAACCTAGTCTATTAAATAACTATTAATGAAATGGTTAATCTGCTATTACTTGAAATATGACCTAAATATGACAAATCAAATAATTACTGCCAACTCAAAATGTCTGTCGATTTTTGACCCCCCTCTTTTTGAAAGCTCGCGTAGACACTGGGTGGGGAATTCAAATCAATCATCTTGTATATTTATTCAATTGATTAATAGGCTGATCTAAAAAATCAGCCTGGCAAAAATTGCTTATAGACTCATTAGAGTTATTCCTCCCCACGGAAATCTTTAGTAAAAGGGCGAAAGATTTATTCGCTACTGAGGAGAAATCAGAGTGAAGCTACACAAACCTAAGCAAATTCATTTGTGGCAAATCATTCGTGTGAAGTCAGTATCTACCAGACATAATCAAGAAGAATGGACGACGGTATTGGTTAAAATTCTATATTAGCTTTTCGTATGTTGCAAAAAAGAATTAGAATTCAAAAGCATTCCGAAATATTTTCTGATTCTTGGTTTTCTAGTGTTCTCAAAAATCAAAAATTATGATTGATTGAAATCGTTTTCGCATCCCATTAGCCATCTTGTGACAGAACATGGTACCTACTTACCTTTCACAGGTATAAATCTCGTGCGAAGCTTATAATCCTCGAGTCCTCGATGACTAAATACACTGACTTTTACATTATTGGCAACATGGCAACCCGACAAAACATAACAAGCGAAAAAAATGTGAGAATATCAAATCAATCATATCAATGAAAGTTGTATTTTTTGAATTTGTTCAAAATATTCAAAGACATAAGGTCAACAATTAGAATTAAATATACGGGATCAATGTTAAACATTTTACATATTTTTGAATTATTGAAATTATTATCACTTATTTTGTCTTTGAGTACAAAACAAGAATGGTATAACTATATTCATATTATGAGTGAATCTTATCGATATCAATTTAATCTTATCTTATCTCTTATCTAGTGAAATTCACCTAGATCGATCAACTTGACGAAATTTCTCAAAGATTCATTATCCCTCCCACGTCTACGTCTATGGAATTAGTGCAAAATCAATAAAAATAGAGTTTACTGTCAGTGGAGTCGTTATTTCATTGAAGTGGATAATTGGCGGATCAAAATTGATCAGCCTGCAAAAATAACTTTCATAATTCATTTGTGTTATCACTTAAATCAATTATTATAACCAATCAAGTCGAAGCCATCATTTATAATAATAATAATGGCAGGAATCTTAGGTAAATTACTATCTTATTCAAAAACTTTTTAGTCAATCAGAAATTGATTAAATTGCAAAAATCAAGTAACATCTTATTAACGCTCGTCACAGAAGTAAATTATCAATTTTGAAGAAAAAAAAAAGTGATTTCGGCTAGTACTGGGAGCATTGATAAATCATTTTATGTGAATAATTTTTCAATCAAAAGCTGAACGATCAATTTTATCTGGGGCCTATTGCACCAAAATACTTTGCAACTTTGCACTTTACAGTTTGAATTCTGACAAATTTAAAAAGTGAAATTAGTTTATTGCACAACATCTCCCAATATTGATTTTTGCGAAGTGATTCTCATTCGCACTTGACTTTTCACATTGCACTTTTCAATTATGAATGCATTTCGTGCAATGTGATTCATTTAAAAAGTGAAAAGTGCAAAGTGAAAAGTTGCAAAATATTTGGTGCAATAGGCCCTGGTCTGACGTAATAATTAATGAAAATTTATTACAGTGATACCTTCCAGAAATTATAGATAATAAATTGCTAGAGCTTTCGATATCTCTATTATTGTAGAGGCATTGTTCAATTAGGTTTAACTAATTAGAAACAAATTTTATTTGATTTATTAAGTGGCCGATCAAATTGATCAGCCTACAAAAATTAATTAGAGACTCATTAGAGTTATCCCTCCCCACGGAAATCTTTAGTAAAAGCGAAAGATTTATTCGCTCTGAGGAGAGATCAGAGTGATGAGAAAAACTACCAGTCCCAGCTTTACCCATACATCTCTGGAATGAAGTCAGTATAAATTAAGAAGATTGAAAAAACATTGGAGTTAAAAAACTAAATTCCCACACTTTCATTAAATATCCGCCATTAAGATGTTTTGGAGACGACGCATATAAAATTTTTCAACTATTCATATAACAACATATTGAAATAGAAAATATTAATAATCATCTTCGGCCTTAATCGAATCTTTTGAAGCCATCTGGTGGCTATACGTGTTAACTAACGGCAGGTAAAAATGTTGGGAATAATAAGGGTGATACACGAAGATGTTCCCTAAACAGAAGAGGTAGGTACTCGAAGAGCTATCAGTGACATTTTTGTATTGAAACATTTTGCAGGAAAGTCACGAAATTACACACTACTCTTAAACTAGAGTTATCAATAAATTTTGAGATTGGATATGCAAAAAGAAATTTAATCGTTTGATGAAACACCCTTCATTAATCAGTACAGAGTCTCTCTGAACATCGGTAAACTTATTCTAACTTCGCCATAGGTTCATAGGAAGATTGTCACCAAATATATCAAATGAAAGAGAGGCTATAAGCAACACTCCTTCTTATAAACTAATTGAGCAACAGCAACTGAACTTTGAGGAAGCCGGTCTCAAGGCATAAAAGGCAAAAGGCTCACGGCCACACTCAGAGAAGAAAAAAAATACGAAGACTGCAAAAATCATACTGAACAAAACAGATACACCACAATCAAGCAACTGCCCGAACTTGGAGATACAGAAACTATTCAGACACAATAACCAAAGAAACCAAAAAGTTTTTCGACTTTACAACAAACTTGACAAAACAAATACTTAGGAAAGACAACATCCCAAAATACAAACATCATATTAAAACATAGGCTGATTTAATACTCTAATGAAAATACAACTAAAAAATTTACATTTATCTCAATGTGTTTTTTTATTGATTCCACACCTCTCTAAAAACTAATTGGAAATAATCCCGAAACCAAAGAACATTGTACATAATCATACATTAGATAGATCGAGAATCAGGTGCTACTACGTAATTTATAATGTAAACAAATATTTCTTGTATATTTCCCCTTGTAAATAGCCTTGTATATATAGTTTGGGAAAATTATAATGAAAACTCTGAAAAGCAATATCTTTTTTTTAATGATCAGTGGAGAAGGGAGTGATTTATAATCGTGTGAAAGGGAATAAGAAATGTAATGGGCGAAAGGTAGAGTAATGAATGTCTATTCAAAGTGAAGAACTGCTTACTCTCTACCAGAGTAACAGTTAACAAAATCCGTCAAAATTCAAGTTACTTATTTATTACACGAAAAAATATGAGAATAAATGTGCTGTGGTTGGTACAATACGATCTGAATTCTATTACCCTGAATGGGTAGCCAGAAGGACCAAAAAAAAAAAAAGAAAACCCTAGAATCTACACACTAAGTCAAATGAAAACGAGTAATCTAAGCGTACAAACCAGCCTAAGCAGTTTACAGTTACTATAGCGTTATCATTGATATCGCTACTCGTAATCGCTTAAGACATTTCAAACACTGGTACCTGAAGAGATTACCAATCAATTATACAATAATAAAAATCCTGAAGGGATGTACAAGTACCTTTGTCGGTATCCAAAGCAATTTATGAAGTGGACCCCCACTATAATCGCTCACCCATGATCTATCACCTTAAGATCTGTTCATAGTGAAGGTCTCCACTATCTCCAAAATACAAACTCATCCCACAAAACCCTCTGTGTTCGCTCAACTCTATAACGTACATCAAATAGCTTCGAAGGCATCTTCACACAAGATCATAGGAAAACTATACCAATATAACAAGAAGAAATAAGGCTACAGCAACTTCTGACTCAATTGGTATAAAATGACCGATATGATTAACCACCAGAGAAAAACTACGACATGTCCATATTTATTGAGAAAACGAATGACAAATGTATGACATATTCGAAGGAACATCAAGTGGTTGAATCAATAATAATTGTAAAATTAGGTGATGAAGTCCCGCTAACTGAAAGTCGACATATCTAGCAGTCATAATCTGGTAGAAGACATCACGTCACAGGTCAAAAAGACCTCTGTAATAAAAATCTGCCTAAGAGATGTCGTCTGGACCAACAATCATGAGCAATGAGCATATCGATTGATAAGTGCGAATATTCATCTTGTGTTAGGTTCAAATAGGACCTTTAGAAAAGCGGAAATGAAATCCTTCAGAAACATCGCAAGAAAAACATTAAGAGAAAGAGCTGGAACAGCGGTATTAAAATCCCTCTGTAATTGGAAGATGTCTTCAGACGGGTACAGAAAAGCAGATGATATTGTAGAGACCACGTAGAAAGAATGGACCACAAGAGATTTGCATAAATTGCTAAGAATGGGAAACCAGCCAGCAGAAAGCCATTGAGAAACCATAAAACGTGGCAAGTTAGTTCAATCTTCAAGGAAGCAGCAGCCTACTGAGAAGGCCTCCACTATGAACAGATCTTAAGGTCTACCAGAGAGAACGATCAGCCTGATTCGAATGATCTCTGGTAACAGCTCTGCAAGATAACATTGATGTTCTGGAAGAGCTCAACTGTCTTCCAAATACGAACTAACCTCCAAAACACTCTGTATTGTCTTCAACTTATAACGTCCCGTTTGCACGATGTCATCTTGCGACAAAATTACCTTAGTTGCACTTAGATTAAGGCTAAATCCATCAAAAAGATCCCTATCGTCCTGATTCGAAACCGTTCAGGTTTTCTCCGCTCATTTTTCCGTAATATCCATCGTGTCCGCATAATGAGCGAAGTCCGCATGACCTATTATTCAGCAGAAATGACATGTTGCGAGTCCGGCATATAAAATGGCGGCATAAATATTCGTTCGTGATAGTGACCGAGATCAATCAGGACTCGAACTAAGCAGGCTAACATCAAATAGCTTCAGAGGCACGCAACTGCTTTGCAATTTTATCAAATAACTCACCTACTTATGATTTTCTTTTATTAAAAATAAAAGCGCGAGATCTAATGATACATCGTGTGGGAATGAGCATTTTCGCTTATAATGGTTAATGGCAAGGAATTGTGACAACTATGGCTGGTATGAATTGCTGGGGCAACTAACGATGATTATGCAAATGGGTTATGTTGAGCTTTGACTTCGCATGCTGGCTTTCAATTCGTCATTGAGAAAATTCGGTTAATTCGAGGATTTGGTTTTCATTGGAGGTGAAGAATTTTTTCGTTTATCTGGTGTTGCAAAAAGAGGAGAAAAGCCCTCACTGGACCCGTGCAATTATCTGGAGTATCATTCAATCCGACTATTCTATTTGACGCTGCATCACTTCCAAACTGATGCAAAATCAGTACGCAGCGTTCCTATTGGTCGAATCGGTCGAAGTGAAGTGATTTCTTCAGTTAACCAGTCAAATAGAAAAGTCCCATTATTAGAGACCGGATTATATGCAACATGAAAACGTTGTTATATGCATGCAAATATGCATGAAAAAATGCTTGAAATATGCACGAAAATAGGCAAAATATGCAGAATATGCAATATTGAATGATGAATTTTGCGAACTCAAAAAAAAGGAAAAGTAGTTTTTATTTCAAAATCAAGTCTCAATAATATGGTATTGAAATTAAATTAAATGTTTTCGTAAATGTTACAGTTGAATATTGTTCCAATATTCAATTGTTAAATTTTGCCTTCGATCATTTTGAACGTAACTGGGGAGGATTTGAACCTTGGTGATATGTTCTCCAGTATAGTTTCACTAGTTTCAGATAAATCTTCTGCCCATAAATAACTTTCGGTGAGAGACAAATCTTTGAAACCTGGATTTCCTTTCAATATCCTTTTAAACTTTTCTTGAAGTTTATTTGAAAATGCCAATGACAACGTGGAGTTCATTTGGCGTATTTTACTCATTATTTGTATACTTTCGTAGCGCGTTCCGGAATGCGATAAATGTGATTCGCAAATCTGACAAAATTCACAATTATTAGTATTATTACTCAATAGACCTCATATTTTGTGGAATTTGGTCGGATTCATCACCTTCAGGGCATTTCGGAACACAGGGAAGAAAATATGTACTGAAAATATGCGTCATAACGGAAGGAAGAAACTCTTTCTTAGTGGATTGAGACACTGCTACTTCTAGAATCTTCTTCTGTTTAATGATTTCGTAATACAGTAGAGACTCGATAATCCGGAGAACGATAATCCGGATATTTACTAGTCTGGATTGACGTCAAGATTGTATTATGTCCTTGTAATCCGGATTGCAAGACTCAATAATCCGAATTTCCGATCGTTGCATACGTGGTTTACGGTCCTAACTTGTAATTCAATTTCTATGACGACGATCAGGCGTTCTTTTGGTTTATAATAGTGCACAATGGTATAAGACGAAAAAGTCGGACAAAAATAATTAATTAGTGAAATGGAATGGAATGTTTCTACCTCCAAACCATACAGCTTTGATACAGCATATGGATCATAATGATATTAAATTAACAAAACTGAAATACCGAAAAGGCCTTTTAGCACATATTTTTCGATCCTCGAAGACGGAGATAATGTTAGCAAATGCATTTAGAGCATAGATCAATTCAATGCAGTCTGTTTATTCCATAACTCATGGCAATTACTGATATTCAGCTTCTGAAAGATGTACAGGAGAAAGCTATTGTTCAGCATTCTTTTTCCCTTACAGTAGAAAACGTAAAATATCTAATTATTCCAAATAATATATTTGTTTTATGGTTTCGATAATAAAGCCTATGTTTAATTCAACCGTTTTTTTGAATTGCATCTTCACTAAATTGTAAGACGTGGTATTCCGGATTCCTCATTAATCCGGATCATCCCTTGCATTAATTGATACGGATTATCGAATCTCTACTGTATTGGGTTCTGTTCATCTTTCCTAAATAATTTTTATTTGTTCTTAGTTTTCTGACAAATATTACGTCTTTTGTACGTTTGTAATGAAATCGAAAGAGACAGAAGTATCTGGTGTCATTTCCCTTGAAAAATTTTCACTAAGGTACCACAAGGAACCATTCGATGGGATTGTTATTGATAGGTTTCCTCAAATTTTCTCGATTAGTACTTCGTGATTTACGAAATTTATCTGTCATTATCGGAACGACCGCCAGCGTTGAACATCCGTCAAAAAGTTGTCGCCCCCGGGTGGGCTCGAACCACCAACCTTTCGGTTAACAGCCGAACGCGCTAGCCAATTGCGCCACGGAGGCCATATATTATATAATGAAGATTTACCATTGATTTCGAATATAAAGTATTTTCAAGCTCAATGACCTCACCTAGATGAGTGAAATATTCATCAAATTCAGTTAATTCTAAGAATTTCACCCGTTTTCAATCATACTTCGAATGAAACATTCTGAAGGAAGTCTACTTAACTAATTAATATTTCATTGGCAAGTGGCAAATATGTATGTAGGTATATGGCCAACACGAGTAGCGGAAATTTGGCTCCATGTGAAGTCGCTACAATATGCATATCGCACTCAATTCCGTTCTACGCTCAGAGTAAAAAGTAAACCTAGAAATGCCTTCGCGCATTTGTTATGCAGCCAAGTAGAATCTGTTTATGCACGCGAACAATATTCCGGCGTTGCAAACTCGTGCCGTATGTTTATTCCATATTGAGATAATTGGTCTACCGCTCCCCTATTCTGATACTAACGGCTTGCGTCTGTTACAGAAAAGTTTTTCAGTTTGGAAACTTCGTCGTGAGTGTGCCAGTGCGGCAGTGAAATGCTTTCCATCTCACTCTAATGCTTGTTTGATTACAATGCATTATATTCTCGCGTAGGGGCATTTCTATGTTTATTTCTTACTCTGAGGTTCTACCAGTAGAATTAAAAATAAATAATTTTTTAACATTCCTACGAACTGGTTTCATTATGTTTTCAGTTTTAGAACATAGAACATTTATTACTGTTTTGTTGGTGCAGTTGCCTTATTTCAAATCATTAATCATAAATAAACATTTTATTCAGGAAATTTGATTCGTGAGGAATTAAGCTATTTAAAAAGCTATCGCCCCCGGGTGGGCTCGAACCACCAACCTTTCGGTTAACAGCCGAACGCGCTAGCCAATTGCGCCACGGAGGCTAGATGAAAGAAAGTATTTGCAGATGTTTCTTCTCCAGGTAAGGTAGGTGAATGGAACCATTTTCCATATTCGGGAGGAACTGGTACTATGTACTGGCCATACATGAAACACTCGAGGTCACCCTTGCATATTAACATTTCACAAATTTTAGGATTTAGATCTTTAAGTATCAAGAACTAGAATGAAGAAAGGTATTTTTTGCATTCCTGCTGTATTCCAAAGGTTTGGAATTAATAATAATAATAATAATTTATTTGATCCTTCGAAACATGGTTTATGTATAGGACAAGTCAATTAAAAACTTCACAATGTTCAACTAAAAGAAAAGAGAAAAAAATTCATTCAATAACAGAACTCAAAAACTCACTTTTGCTATATGAACATCTTTCCAACAGAGGGTTCCTGAATACCCTCTTAAATCCAAAGTACTTATTCCAAATTTTTTAACCTATTTGGTAGTTAGTTAGTTAATCTCGTAAACTCCCTCTTCTTTCAAAATTTATTTTCAATGACAGTCAAAATTCTTGAAACTATTAAAAATCTGATATGTGTTTATTACGCATCCAGAAGAGGCTATTTATATAGCCTCCGTGGCGCAATTGGCTAGCGCGTTCGGCTGTTAACCGAAAGGTTGGTGGTTCGAGCCCACCCGGGGGCGCAAATTTTTAAATATGTTTATTCACTAAAATCAAAATTTCTCAATAAGCTGTTACCTAAATTTGGGATCTGGTCATACTGAACGACATTTATTATGACACTGATAACATGAGGGAACAATGTGTTCTTTTGCAGACTCTTTTTGTTTGCTGTTTGCATACTGTTTTTACTTCACATAAAATTATTAAGTTTATTTACATTTTCTGCAGGAATTTATTGCTTAAAACAACATAACGTACAATGGCGGCAAGTGAAATGTGAAAGATTTTTTCCTATTGTAATTGGGCTTCCTAAACCTATATATCTATAAATAGTTATATCGCGCTGCCATTGACAACAAACATCAAATTGAATTCACAGATTAAGACTACTATTCTATGTCGAAGCTTAATTCAGTCAACTAAAAAAAAGCCAAATATGTTCTGTAGAGTCGTTCACATTTCGCTTGCCGCCACTGTACCCTGGAAATTTTCGATTACTTTTAGAAATTTTTGTGATTGCGATGTTGGAGGAAATACCAGACCAACAGAAATAACTAGCGAAATGATTCTATTTTTTTGTGGTATATGAATGCAAATTTTCCATATATAGCCTCCGTGGCGCAATTGGCTAGCGCGTTCGGCTGTTAACCGAAAGGTTGGTGGTTCGAGCCCACCCGGGGGCGACAACTTTTTTAACCAACCCGCAAACTCAGGAAGTAATGTCGGTTCCAGTAAGACCTTTAAATATCGAGCCTATCGAATAGTTTTTGTAATAATTATGGGAATGAAGATATTTTTAGAACACAAGTTATAACATAATAATAATGTCATTGCATGAAGATTTAGTAGAACACTCTTAATTCACGACAAAAATTCACTTGAATCAGATATCCTGTTATGGAAATATAAAGATTCTTCTTTTCAATATTTCAATGCCATTTTCTATGGTTCTGTTAACGATATGGTCACAAATTTTGCATGAAGCTTATTATGAACATCTTGCATATGACCGCAACATTTCATTCTGGTGGGTTTCGTTTTGACTGAGATATTGAGGAACAAAAATTTTGAATGACCATATTTTGTACGATTTGGCTGGTTTATGAATTTTACCGAGCCATTTGGGAACCAAACTCTCCCTGAAAATTTCAAGTATCTAGGACAATCCCTTCGAAAGTTATTGTGCTATCGGACGGCCCCAGGGACAGAATTGAGTTTGACCACTACTTCGTCATCAGGGAGTCTAACCCTATCGTTTGAGACCATTTTCGGGTCAAAATTCAAAAATTACAGACAACTGTCAAATTTAAAAACAGAAATGAACATTGCTTCGCATCTCTGATCCTCAAATTCATTCCATTGATATCTTGAGTCTAGGTTCTCTCTTGATCTGAGTCGAGCATTCATCAAGTACTGGTAATGATCCTTTTTTTATTGTCACTATCAAGATGCAGTATCATTCCATAATCGAAAAGATTGAGGAGTACCATCAACATCCAATCATTGAGTACTGATTTTTTTAGATTGTCATCATCCAGATGCCGCAGAACTTAGCAATCAGAAAGATTGAGGAGTAACAGCCAGATCCAATCGTTGGGTATGGTAAAATCTTCCACCATTTGCAAAATCTCGTTCCAACCTGATTTGAATATCAACAAACGGCTTAAAGATATCACACATGAAGTAACAACTTCCTCTTCCTTACCTCCCAGAACCTAGAATCCCCTTCGAACTGAGGATGTAAGAGAGAAACACAATCAATAATAATTTGTAACAGATATTGAAAACAAAGTATGCAAAGTCACACATGCTCGCCTATCTAGACGCGGATACCATTCGATACGGCACATCCAGCTGCGCTCCTGCGTGCCTAAAAGCCGTGACAAACGGCGTAGGCCTTGGAAATCGGTAACGCGGCTGTCGATACAGAGGACCGGATGAGCCCGGAAGGAAACGGATAAGGAAAAAAGGGATATTTTTTAGGCTAGACTCCTAGGAAATTTCACGTTTGGACAGCCATATTGAACCATTAAAGCTCTTGTTGTTATTATATTTGCAATAATTTAACATGCTTATTCCACAGAAGTTTGAAGGTTTTTCCAATAAAAGGTATTATTTTGATATTCAAAGAAAAATGCCATTTTCAATATAAATGATCGGATGTTTATTTCATTATAAAGAAGAAGCTATGCCGTTAATAGTGGAAAATAACATCAGGCAAATGACCACCACGATCACGCTTACAGGACCATATCCTTTTAATGAAATTTTCCATAATCAAATCGCAAAGTGGTGCCCTATGTTTTCGATAGCCTCACGAATTCCATCTTCAAGGTCTTGAATCGATGCTGGGCTTTGGCGTAGACCTTCTCTTTCACGTTTCCCCAAAGGAAGAAGTCGCAAGGTGTTAAATCACAAGGCCTATAGGTGGCCAATAATTGTGATCATCTCTTCGATAGATAACACGGTCCGGAAACAAACAGCAAAGACTCGACGTTGTTGATGATCGGCCGCCTTGAGTTCTTGTGTTAACTGAACTAGCTGGTCCGAACAGCTCGAATTTTCCACCAATTTCTTATTGCGGTCCGACAAGGTGCTTCACGACGACCCAAAAATGTTCGAGCTTTACGAACCGCCCCTGGCAAATTTTTCATCTCTTTTATAGTGAATTTTAATAATTCAATGCGTTCTTGAAGCGTGTATCGTTCCATTTTTATTAATAGCGTATTTTTCACTTGTCAAAAGTCAAAAAATGACAGCCTCAAACGTGACATTACCGAATAGTGAGCTATTCAAAATAACACCTCTTATTGGTAAACCCTTTACTTTCTAGAGTGATTTCCAGATTGATGATGAATCGGTCGCATTTTCCTTTGCTGATATATTATTCTTTTAAGTACGAGAAGTTTTTTAAAGCGATATATCAAAGAATTCCACTGCTTTCATTCATGACCGTGAAACCTCGAGGCTCCACGCAAAAAAAAAATTAATAACTAGCCAAATGTGTGACGTTTGAAGTTCCGGTGCGCCGAGCGTAGCGAAATTATCTTGTTTTCAGGAAAGTGAAGCTTCAATACGTCAAACCCTAAGCTTGAATGCAGATGACTGGAAAGCCACGTAAGTTTTAATATACATATTCTAGTAAATGATGAATTTTCACATTCAAGATTTTCCCTGATCAATGAAATACAAAATGAGGAGCAAACTTGCAAAACGCAGTTTGTCCAAATTAACACTTTTTCAACAAAGGATGACGTTGCAATATTCATTTGGATTGCCAACGTTTCATAAAATCCTTGAAATGTACGGTGGAAATCACATAGACATACATACAAATGCATTGAGTCCATCGTCAAAAAGCATAAGGTAAAGAATAAAAAGATGAACAGTTTTGACAAAACTATTAGTATTTGAGTTGGAATGGTTAGTCCCAATTTTTGCTGAGCACTGTGAAGATATAGAAACGGTTGTTGAAGAAAATGAAGAATGCGAGTGTGACGATATAAAGGAAATGAATTTCATTTAGAAAGATGAAAATAAAATGCAATGTTTATAAAAATAACATGTTTTGTATGTTTATTTGAGATTATGTACATTTTCAAGTGACGCTATCACTTGAAAATGTATCAGGGTACATAAATCTACTAGGGATATAAAAATAGCATTTTGTCCAGTTCTTTTTTTCAAATACTCGAAATATTTTCCCTTTGTCCAGTCTTCAAATTGAGTGATAACTCATGAAATCAGTTTTTCTCTTTATCTGTAAATTTACAATTTTGGACAAACCGCGTTTTGCAAGTCTGCTCCCCAAACATACTCCTTTATACAGTGTGTTTGATCATGACATAGCGATAATTTAAGGGCATCAAATAGGTAAACCTAATTTTATCGACAAAAACACCCACTTTGAGGAGTTTACCCCCTCAATTTTTGGAGTGGCCCCCATTTTCAATTTACTTTTTTATTTTAGTTGATCCATCCAAATAATATCGATTTCTCTGGACATAAGGGTCCTATGGATATAAAAAAAATGTTTTTTGAAAGATGATACTAACAAATTTTATTGAAGTGGAAAAATATGGAAACATCTAACTTAGAAATGTCATAAAAAAATTCTTTAAAAAATTGTATTAAAAATGTACTGATTTCCTTAGTGAATCCGCAATAGTACAAAACTAGCACATTGAAGTATATTTTTTTTCAATGAGCTAACACGCAAGGATATTAGCTACAAAACGATACCAACATAATTTCTGTAGTTAGAAAGTAATTGCTATTCGAACATGACCTTTACGAAATTGATAAAATAAAAACAACTCAGTACTGTACTTTCGATAATTTTTAATGATCAAACAAACAGATTAATCATAAAAAATGCTCTTAATGACCACCTCTGCTTTGTAGACAGGCAGTGGCCCTCATGACGGCCTGTAGCAATAAAAAAGTTTGGGGCGCTCGCGTAGTGGTCATGTTCGAACAGCAATAACTCTCGAATCATGTAACTTAAAGAAATTATGTAGGTGTTGCTTTGTAGCTAATATCCTTGCGTGTTAAATCATCGAAAAAAAATTATACTTCAATGTGCTAGTTCTTGTACTATTGCGGATTTACTAAGAAAATCAGTAAATTATTTTACAAAATTTTTTTTTAAGAATTTTTTTATAGCATTTTCAATGTGAATTTTTTCATATTGTTCTCTTTTAATGAAAGGTTGTAATATCATCATTCAAAAAACATTTTTTTCACATCTGTAGGACATTTATTTCCAAAGAAATCGATATTATTTGGAAGGGTCAACGAAAATAAAAAAAGTGAATGTAAAATGGGGGCTAATGCCAAATTAAGGGGGTAAACTTCCCAGTGTGGGTGTTTTTGTTGATAATATAAGGTATATTTGATGCCCTTAAATTATCGCTAAGTCATTACCAAACACACTGTTTAAACCCAAAACAACCCAACCAACCTCATCCCCAAATCGCATCTATTACCAACCGAAAAACGGAATTGTCCAAGTGAAAAATTCCCTAATGCGATTTTCACCGCGAAAACGAGATCAAGCCCGTGGAAATCCGCATCACGCACATTCGAGTGAGGACGGAAGGAGGAAAAACTAGGGTGCTAGAGTTGAACTGATGGCGGTGGAGAATACCCCGTGAGTGGATAAGTGGTTTAAATGCACTGCGCGCTTGGCTGAACAGGCATCGTGTCTACAGAGGAAATCCAGCGGACCACCTCGAGGAGCTCACGGGATGATTCCCGGAGTTTTCGAAAGGTTTTTCTGGCTGCCTTGTCCGATGTTGCCAGGTTGTGGGGATTTTTTTTGGAAAACAGGATTGTTATTTTTTGTAATAAGAACAATGTGAGAAAAGCATCCAACACTATTGCACCCAAATATTTTGCCACTTTTCACTTTGCATTCTGACAAAGTTGCAAAGTAAAAACTAATTATGTTGCACCACATTTCTCCAAATCATAATTCAATGGAATTATGAATGCGTTTCTTGAAAAGTAATTCATTTTGAAAGTGAAAAGGTGAAAAAAAGCATTCTTTTACCTCAAAATAAAATAGTAAATAATTAATATCAATAGTAATTAGTATAATAATAATTATAATAACGTTCCCATATAAATCCTTTCAGACACAGAGTGGTGTATGAGACAAGTCAGTATACAAAAAAAGAAAAAAAAAATAGACAAATCTAAACAAATTTATTATCACTGAAAAATTCCGCAACACTATAATAAGCCTTACCACTAACAAAGATCTGCGCAATAGTTATTTATGTACCAAGTGCGTTATATGGATCCTAACGCCCGGAGGGAAACATTCGGCCCGAGGGCCTTTGGCCCGAGGGATGAATGTTGCCCGATGGGCGTTAGGATCTAATAACGCTCGTGGTGCATACAAGATTTTATTTTTCACGAATATGTCATTTAATTACAATAAAATTCGATTGCTCCTATGTTTTTTTTCATTTAACTTTCAGTAGTAACCATGGCATTTGGTAATATTTTGAAGTTCGTTATTGCTGTCATCATTTTATTAAGTGAATGTCATTAATGTTTTCGTTGTGAGCGGGCGTTATGATCCATAATGCCCGCTAAAATGCCCACGGGCATAATGAGTGTATTTATAGCAACCGTTTCTAAGGTAAAATAAACGTATAATGTACAAGTGAAAAATAAAAAAATTAACGCACATTCTGAAAATCTCAATTTTAATGAAAGTTAACTCTACATTGACTTTATAACTTATTTTTTTAATTCTCTCGGGAAGATTTTGAACGACACGAGATACATTAAATGGAAGAAAAATTCGGGCTTTCACTGAATCTTATGTGAAAGAAGAGAAATAAACAATTTTCAAAATACTGGAACGCTGGTGAGTGATTTCCACCACTTGCGTTATATTAATTACAGCTCGGCAACGACGGTTCATACTCAAAATGAGTTATCTTAAAATGTTCGGATCTAATCCTTCCCAGACTTCTCTGAGTTGGATTCCTAAGCCATTAAGAGTAGCTGGATGATTTTCTGAACTTTTCAGCCTTTTATTGAGGTTGTCTCAAACCTGCTCAATCGGATTGAGATCTGGACTTCTTGCTGGTCATTCAACGAGAGACTTCAACCTCTTGGTAGTCCTAAAAGATGCGCGCACGATGGGGTCTGGCATTATCGTTCATAAAAATGAAATTTTCACCAATGTATGGGGCAAATGGAACTACATGCTCTTCAAAAATGTTCCCTTTATACCTATCAGCATTCATAGCTCCATTATCAATGACCACTAGGTCCGTGCGAGCAGTCAAAGATATTCCACCCCATACCATAATAATCGATTCTCCCCCGAAACCAGTAGTACAGTGGAACCTCGATATAACGAATCGGAAGGGAACCAGTAAATATTCGTTATATCAAGTAATTCGTAAATCTGAGGTTTGTTATATTGAGGTGAGGTTGGTCCAAAATTTGTTATACCGAGGTTTTATTCACCTCGACATTACGTACTCATCTTGTTATAGCGAACTAATTTTGCTCATATAAATGAAAACTCATTTTATCAAATTACTCATTTATTTATATTTTCTTTTTCAAAACAATAAAGTGTACGTAGTACGTAGGCTTTTTTCTCTAAAATTCGCAGAACAAAATAAAAAGAGGTGAAAAATCAACCAATTGCTATAAAAGCCTAAATCTAATTTTATTTATCTTGATTGGAAAAAAGTAATAAATTGTAGTTTGTTTTCCACGGTTTCAATCTTCTGATGTTTGAAGGCAAACCAATTTCGTCGGAAAACTTATCTTTAGATTTGAAAATTGTAGCCAATGAACTTGCGGGAATCCCGAACTTATTAGCTATGTCAAATTTTTTTGTAGAAGGATTTTGTCAACATAATTAATGATGCTTGGCTTTTCTGCGACAGATAAGGAACGCCTTTCACGTTTCTGAGCCATTGCAAAAAAGTGAGGAGCAACACTGATTACTTTCCATCAACTAACTTCGTATTTTACGTAATACGCGTCGAAACCTGTCGCGGCTGAATCACATACATACCTGGTTATTGGTGAAAACGTTATATAGAGGTTTTGAGTTGACGAAATTCGTTAAGTAGAGGTATTCACACTCTTTTAGGTAGTTGAGAATTCGTTATAAAGAGGTTGTTCGTAAAAAATTTTCGTAATGTAGAGGTATGTTTTACATTGACTCTTATGGACGATTCAAGGGGATTATGAAAAATTCGTTAAATCGAGGAAGTCGTTATATTGAGGTTCGTTATATTAAGGTTGCACTGTATTAAGGAAATTGCACTGTGCATATCTTTCATGTGGACGTCTGTATACAAGGGAACGTCGATCACAATGGTAGAGGCAGAATCTAGACTCATCTGTGAAGAGAACTCTTTCCCAATCAGCCTCTTCCCAATGGATATGCTCTCTCGCAAAATCCAAACGTGCCCTTCGATGGGCTGGGGTAAGAGCTGGGCCTCTTGCCGCGACACGAGGCCTTAAATCATATTCTCTGAGGCGATTTCTTATTGTCTGAGTGCTAATTTGCACCCCATGAGTTTGCTCAAGCTGATTTTGAAGGAGGCGAGCGGTTGCAAACCGTTGTCTCAACGAAGAAACTCTCAAGTAACGTCCTTGCATGGCAGTTGTTACCCGTAGTCTACCCTGTCCTGGTCTTCGGACATTCATGTCTGTCCCCCTGAATCGCTGCAACATTCTGGACACACTTGTATGGGAAACTCCAAACCTTTCTGCAATTCCTGTGTATGTTCACCCTTCTTCTCGCAAAACTACCGCTTGGGCACATTCCTTTCGGGTCAAATTGCGTGTTTCGCGTTGCATAGCGATCGAGTGAAGGAAATCAAACGAAAGAAAAACTATTGATCACTAGTATTGATCGAGAGCAACTGATTTCAGAATGGAGCCAATACATTCAAAATCTGATAATCTCATCTCTTTAATTCCTGCTGGGAAAAAACATCTGTATTGAAGAAAAACGATGAAAGTGGATAACATATGCATGCATAATTCTGATAAAAATAATTATCATTGAGAACACCTTCAGTTGTAGAATAAATTGAGATTTATTCAAAAACTATCATGTTGCTAATACTTCCATCTATTGATCGTTTGTCTCCCATCATTTCCATGAAATTCTTGCGATAAAATCCTCCAGTAAATCCGGCAACACTGTCTCCTCCACCACGGGAGTCTGATGCTCTTCCCTATACACTGTATACACCACTCTTCGCAACTGCAAGCTTCCACTGACCGACTCCTTCGCCGGGGACTGAAATATTAGAGCGTATTTTTAATGTCATGTTTTATGATGGCAGAGTTATGATGTCAAAAGGTTTCGTTTTATTACTAACTCGTCTGTGGGGCTATCGTGTTTCCTCCCTCTCTATGGCTGGAATCACAGATTTAATTCCGAATGGTCTCTTGGTCCGACGACGTTGCGACTTTACATATTTGTCCTGTCATAAAAGTTGAATTATTAGTTTGGTTTAATTGGAACATCGATTTTTATTGCTTTGGTTTTTGGAAATGGATCGGATGTGTGTGACGTGGTTTGGGGAATTTTTAGGCCCTTTCTATTCGAAGCTGCATCACTCCCAAACTGATGCAAAATCAGTTGATTCGCGTTCTATTTGACAATGTTGTGATTTTGAACTGATGCGCATCACTTCAAACTGATGTTGCTTTTTGAAAAAATCAGTTAAATTTCCACAATCACTGCAGTTCATCATAACAATAACATAACCTAACATTTTGGTAAAAGTTTACAATTTACTTCTAAACATAACAGAAAGTGAATTATTATCCTCGGTTTTCATTGCTAGTAATGAATAATTCATATTACTTTTAGAATTTCCTTCCGAACTATCGTCGATATTCCTATTTGGTACTCTGATTTCAAACCCTATCGTTTTGTTGATTGTCATCCGAAAAAGGCATGTTCTATTTGTCAAAATCACTTCACTTCCAACTGAAGTGATTTCGGAAATTATTCAGTCAAATAGAAAGCTAGGTTTGTTGCAAAGGAGGAAGTGCGATACTTTGATATTGAACTGCATAAATTTCTAATGTAATAATGGGAAGTTTTGGGAGCAAAAGCTGGAGCTTTAGCGCCTTTTCAACATGTGGTTAGGATTCGGAATTTTATGAAAAAATCCGAGTTTTCTACATCAAACCAAATGCGCTCGATCCGCCATGCTGGATTTCAGGTTGAAAAATTTGGAACAGTACAGAATATGCTGGGTTGCTTCTTCATATTTGTGGCTATTAGCTGATATCCTCTCAGTAGTTTTTCTTCAGGTTCACGGAAGTGGGGAAAACTTTCGGCTGAGGCTGATGCAGTTTGAACTGAAAAATGAGGAGTCATTATCTTCCCAAATCACAGAAATAGCAGCAAGTTTAGATTAATTAGATAGTGACAGTTTGCCCATCGATCCATATACACATACTGTAAACAAATGCGAGGGACTTTGGAAGATGATTCCTCGATGAAAATAAGCAGGGGTAGTTCTTTTATTTTTTTTTTCGAAATCGACCCCTCTTCCAAGATACAGCCTTTGGAAGGCAAAGACGAGTTGACAGTTTTTAAATTTTTTACGGCTTCTTGAAAACACTGAATCATAAAACTATACATAATATGAAGCACTAAGTAGATGTTACTCACACATTTTTTTTTAATCTCCCTAACTTTATTATAAGGGCTTGAAACTATCAACCCCCTATTTAAACTAAACTAAAAAAACTAACAATCTCCTATGATTTTCATTCAAAAATTGTTTTCATGGTATAGATTTTCGAAAAATGAAATTCTGTTTTGTTTTCTCATTCAATTCTGGAGAAAAAAATTTCGATACAATCGATACTTTTCTCGGAAAAAATAGAAACTTACAAGCAGTTATGATCACTGTTCATTGCATTTCATCCTACAAGTATTCTTAGAGATTGTATGTCTATGACAGGAGATTAAGATGTTCTGAAGGTTTCATTACTTTCCGGGAGAAAATTATATCTGTGATATTTAAATTTCACAAATATAACTAAGCATAAATTGACAAAAAAAAATTGAGCATAAACAATGTCATAGAATATTCACTCTATGGAAGAACATACGATGAAATGAAATGAACAGTGATCATAACTGCTTGTAAGTTTTTTTTTTTCCGGGAAATGTATCCACTGTACCGAAATTTTGCGAGAAACTTTTTTTTGTCCAGAATTGAATGAGAAACCATAGGAAAATTTTATTTTTTGAAAATCTATCCCACGGAAACAATTTTTGAATGAAAATCATGAAGTTTTGTTATTTCAACCTCTAATAATAAAATTATGGGATTAAAAAAATTGTGTGAGTAACATCTACTTAATGAATCATATTATGTATGTCAGTTTTATGACTCAATGGGTTTTAGGACTCATAAAAAATTAAAAACTGTCAACTCGCCATCGCCTTCCAATAGTTATTTTTGTATCTAGTGCGCGAAATGCTACTTTGGTGATCGAGAACTGATTTTTTTAACGAGGCGCAGCCGAGTTAAAAAAAATAGTCGAGATCACCAAAGTATTTCGCGCATGAGATGCAAACAAAATTTTTTCTACAAACGCTTAGCTTAATATGAAAAAAAATATTGAACTGGTTTGAACTGTTTTTCCAAATCAAGTAATTAGGTATTATAACTATGGGCAATATATTCTATGTTGAAAGCAACACTCAATGTTAAAGAAAACGTGGATTTCAAGAAATTCACCAAGTAAAAATATAAAAATCCCATTTAGTTTACATGCAGTGTGCGAAGTAAGTATTTCGCACACTACTTCGCGCACGGTGTCATAGTAACATAGGAAAATGAAAAAAGGGTCACTTCGCATATTCTTGCCAATGCGCGAACCTTCTCATTTTTGACGTTTGTAGAAAAAGGTAAATACCTTGGAAGGGAGGGAGATTTCGAAAAAAATATATATTAACTACTCCTACTTATTTTCATCGAGGAATCATCTTCCAAAGTCCCTCGCATTTGTTTACAGACACCCTGTATATTCTACCAGCCAGCATCTTATTTTTTAGTCACTAAGCTCGCACCACCATAGTTTTATCAAAAAGGACATTGACAGAGGTGTTCTTTCGATCTGCGGTCTTTCATTTGTATTGCCATCATTAGTTTGATATCTACCAAAAACAACATTTGCGTCAGAACCGAAATGATCTTGAACATATCGAATCTTGTCGTGAATCGCAATCTGATTTGAATTTGTTTGAATAATTCATTAACAGCCTATTTTTCAGATATTTCGTCGAAGTAAATGCAAAAAATAATTTTGGTATAAATTATGAAAAAAATTTTGTTTCTTCTTCAAACAATCACTACACTATCATTTGATATCCTAATTACGAATGAATATCGTGCTTCTATGGAATATGAAATGCATTTGAAATGAGTTTGAGAATCATTATTTTAATTGCTTTCATCGACATAGGCGGAAATAGAAATTTTCTGTAGGGGGCACCCGTATATGAGTCGCCATGCAGATAAGGGAGGTAGGTAAGGTTAATTTTTTTTATATTTTCTAGGAGGGAGTAAACCCCCGCCTGGATCCTACTGTCTAGATTCTTCTATTCGAAATTGAGAAGGATATGATCACAAGGAATTGTTTTGGACCTCGAAATAGCTGCATAAAATACAGGGTCTGTATAAATGATTGTAACAGCGCAGGTTGATTTGGATTATTTTCATTTTGATGCTTCCTATGCAAAGTCAACACATTCATCATTCCATCCACAGAATTCGACCGCCTAACCTATAGAAATACACTTATAGTATATTTCTATGGCCTAACCTGTGAAATAGTGTATAGTGTAATAGTTTTATGATCTGTGGTGTAAAATAAATTGGTACCATTATTCAGTAGCGGCAAAGAATAATCCAAAGCCAACTGCTCTGTTATGATCATTAATAAAGACCCTGTATGATATAGAATGCCTTCAATAAAAGAAACGATATAATAATTAGGTAATCAAACTTCTCCTCCAATAAAGGACACATATTCGATAAACTCACCCTTAACTGAACAAACGTATCAAATTCATTAAGGCAGTCATGCGATCAAACATTCTGAAATATTATCCGCAATAAATTTCAGTCTTCGAAATAACAGTACTAAGTGAAGGTCGAGTTTTATCTGGAAAGATATGACATATTTGCTTGAGTACAAAGAAAAACACGCAACGCTAATGCAAATGAACGTCATGTGGAGTTTTATAATAATACCTACATTCACAATTATAAAATCAGTCGAAAGGTTACATAAGAGATTGGGCCTATTTCACCACTTTATGGAATGTAACTGATTGCTATAAGACAAATATCGTTAATATAAATATATCTGTACTTATTCTATCGATATACTCTCAGGTTTTTGATATGGAATTCAATGAATGTTATAATAACAATGAAATATTTTCCCTACTTAAGATCAGAAAGGTTCCAATTCTAAAGAATGGAGATGAATCTACTTCTATTATTATTTTATATTCTAAGATAGCTAAATAACTATCAGCTTCTTATCAGCAGGTGGTTAAACAGGCTCTAAGACATGTACAATTGATTGATATATATTCTTCATTTTCAGGTAAAATGAAGATACTCACAATAATATTGTGTAAATACGTGTTGTTTAATTCTAAAACACATAAGGTGAAGTTCAACATTTTGTCATCAAACTTTGAAATATTAACTAAGTAGGAGCAACTTCAAATGTAGTTAATTCAGGTTGTATAGATTATAAGGGTATCCCCAATGATTATATAGTATACTCTATAATCTATGGATATCCCCATGTCTCATCACGAAATCGGCAAAAATATAACTTACAATTTTTCTCTACTGAAATATAATTAATAAATAATGACAAAATAATAAACGACCATTTTATATTACTCCCCGACTGGTGAATAATAATGAACTATGAAACTACGAGTATCCTTTTGTTTGAGTAATTTTTCTATGTATTTTCATTAAGTTTAAATATATCGGCTGCCCCAAGGTGTGTAGCCTATTAGATTATCATAGAAACTATTTTTATTTTTTGGTCATTTTGTCCATCCTTTATAACTGACAACTAATTTAAAAGCAGTGACATAGATCAGATCAATATCTAATGAGTTGCTAAATTTTTGACTTGAATCTATAATATTGAGCGAACTTATAACTTGAGTTATTTTGTAACACGCCAATATGATGTAAATTTCGAAAAATAATTAATAACTCAAAAACCGCTAAAGATAGGTAGGAAAAAGTAAAAGCGAATAGATTAGATAGTTTATGGAGTACCATAAAAAAAGTAGAAATACCGCATGTCTCACTTGAAATAACAAGTTGTTGCTAAATTGTCGTACATACGGCAAAATTTGAAATTATCTTAAAAAATTTCCTCACATGGCCAATTGTTGATCCACAAAATTTGAAATCTTTACCATTAATAGTTTCCATAATAGGCCACTCACCTTGGGACACCCGATATAAGAATTTTGAAACTTAATGATATTTTTTATTTTTGGTGGTATTTTGGATGACCTTTTCTTGACATGAAAAACTGTTACTTTTTTATGCTTGTATTGTATGTATTCGTACCGTTCGATTTCATTCGAACTTGGATGGCCATATAAAACAATTTACCGTGTGTTTTCACTGAAAATTTAGAATGAAATAGAAGTACAAGAAAATTGAACGCATATTAATGCAAAAGTATTTTTAACCGAGGTGAAGCATATCAAAATAATCAAATTTCGAATAGATATCTCAGTACGACTTCTTTGAAAATCTGACCATCATAGTAATACAATGGTGAAATGTAGGTAAGTTATTGAAAACTGAAAACTCATAAACTTAAGACCTCTAGACCTATGTAGTATGTTTCATTAAAGTAAACGGCTGATTTAGAATCAGCCTGCAAAAATTGATTATAGACTCATTAGAGTTATCCCTCCCCACGGAAATCTTTAGTAAAAGGCGAAAGATTTATTCGCACCTGAGGAGAGATCAGAGTGACGAGCTGTTAGATTTTACAGCAATTTACAACACAAGGCAAGCATCTACTCAGTATTGTTCGGCCAAGTTCTAGAAGAAAGAGGGGTCAAATTATAAACTGCATATTCTGTACTTCACAACAGTTGTCCAGAATATGAACTGAGGAAAACATATAAATAAGAAAAATGACAAAAATTTGCAACAGAATGACAGAAATCACTTTTTAAATTATAGCAATCACAAATAATATCCATGAAGCCATCTCGTGGAGAAACATACTAACTAGAATAAGCGGGAAGGTTACACGATACAGAAAACTGTAAATTTTTATCGGCCCGCTATTAAGAAAAGAAGGATTCTGCATTAACATATACAGCATTTGACAGGATAGAGTTATCTTACTTTTTCTTCCATGCCTTCTCATGAAATAAATTCATAATGAAAAGGAATTATGAGGTAAACAGCAAATTGTCCAATTAAACGCTAGAAACCAAGATTTTCACTTACGCTACCCAGTACTAAGTGGCGCCAAATTAGCGCCTCCAACTTTTATTGATATTTCCTGTAATTACTGCACTTGTAGTTCACAGTCGCTCCACCAGATGTCGTATAGCCCAGTCGACCATTTGACATTCGCTTCAATAACACCTTTCCAATTGACAACATAAATCTTGACATTAGGCTAGTAAGACTGAACTTTATCAAGCATCCTAACGAATGTTTACATTAACATCCAGTAACAACAGTATGATTAAATGGTTCTGAATACTTCGAACCGTCAGTGATACCAAAGATTTCGCTGTGCGAACATTGAGTAATTCTGTTAAGTTTGGTGTTTGTTAAGTGATTGTTCTAGTGACTTCTATATTTGGGGTTTTCTTGGACTCTCCATCAGCCTTTTTTTCGGTGAGTTAACATGCTTATTTTGAACCAAATGCTGTTTGATTGAATGTGTGCAAGGGAGTCATATACCTGTTGTTGGCTGAAAGTGAGTTCATTCATACCATATTGGTTTTTCATAGGGTAGGTCGGTAATAACAGGATTTGACCACCTCCCTCAACCCTTTACAAGGGTTGAATTGAATATTTCGGCCATTTCTAGGCTCAAATACGTTGATAACTGAACTTCAAAGAGTAATTCGATAATTTTCAGCTATATGACATTCTGTTTCTAGAATAATTATCACTTCAGAGATAACCGTTTTTGTGATATTCTTTCTTTACATTCAATGGCTATATTGTTGCTTGAAACTGCATAAGATGAAATGTATTGTTGTGAACTGCTACCATTGTTATGTTAATGAAAACGAGGGCGACAGTTCTCAGTTTTAATTTTAATTTTTCCCTTTGTTAGTTAAGTATTCTTCGAAACAAACAATGTCCAGTGTGATTATTTTTGCTTTAAGTCTTTGAAATTGACAAATCCTACTGTGCTTTTCCTTGTGGGAATGTGCAAATTTGTGCAGTTTGAGGTAGAATGTTATGTCTATACAATACAATAAAAAATTGTCTCATTGGCCATTATACAACACAACTTGTTTCTTTATATAAGAACAAGAATTATAAATTTAAATGTGCCAATTGGATAGAAGGTTGTGGTTTTAAATATCTACAATTCTATACTATACCTTCATAATTGTACGATTGTCGTGTCAAATTAAATTTTGGCGGGAAGAAGTAGATACTTCGTGACATCACAATCGAGCTAAAATTTCGAAGTGTTATTTATTTAAGTCCATTTGTGACTTGCGTATGAAATTTGAAATGAAAAATACTTTTCTCTGAATGCCTTGTATCGCCAACATGTCAGAAAATATTTTATTAGAAGTGGAAAAAATCTTGAGAACTTCTGTTCATTCTGAATGAGGAAAACCCCCATATTTGTCCCTTCAACCAGAAGGAAAATTGAAAATTACAAAGATAAGGCATGAGAAAAAAGTATTTTATTAACATTTTTTATCGTGAACAATTTGTTACTTTATGTACCTATTTGTCAAGTATTAATCGAACAATTATTTCGATAATAAACCTCATAATATCGAGTTTTCATATAATTTTTTATAAATAATACCGTAAATTTCTGCCTCGCTTTCTGCTTCTGTTGTATAATAAAATAATTTTTTCTTCTTTTTGCTACTTTTTAAACATTCATCCTTTAAAGTCTCTGAACTATATCAAAAAAGTGCAATGAATTTTCTAGGAATTTTTATAGGACATTAGATTCATAGTAAATATATGTATATGAATGCAAAATCTCCGCACGATCAGAATTTTAGATTCTATAAATTATTCAAAAATACATAATATCTGAAAAATCGATAAATAAAAATATAAAAATCCTATTGTTCTAATATCAGAATTTTTTTGAAAACTTTATTTCATTTCAATCGAAAGTTTTTTTTGTGAAAATACTAGAATTTTTTTCAATATTTCCATAATTTTTGCCAATATTACCAATATTATTGGTATTGAACATTTTACCGAAAAATTTCAGATCGATCGAATTAACAAATTCTGAGTTACTCGAAAAAATGGATTGCTTAGAAAAAAATCGAATTTACAGTTCTGAATATACTATCCTCTCGAAATTCTGCATGAACATTCAGTACACGAATCTTTACTTACGAAATAAATTGCACTCTAATAGAATATTTTTTGTGGAAATGTAAGGATTTTTTTCTTTTCGATATTCCGATTGAATTTTCCATGGTTCTATTAACACTATGGCCACAAATTGCATATACTCCGTTCACGAAAGGTTGAGCACATAGTTGGCGTTTCTTTATTTATTTGAAGTTGGCAGTATTTGCTGTCATAGAGTAAAATAAAGTCAACGTTGCCGAATGTACTCGGCCTCGTCCGACGAGCTTGCGAGTTATCAGAAAACTCTATGCAAGATTGACAACATTGCGTATCAATCTGACAAGAAAATAAAGAATATAACCTAAAATTTTAATATACACACTACACAGTGGAATATGTCAAATTGTCATGGCCAACCGACGGCTCAACTTTTCGTGAACGGACTATATGTGGTATTTTATGAGTATTTTGCATGTGTTCGCAAAATTTTATTTCTATCAGTTTTGTTCTCTCCATTACTCGCTTCTATCGTACCAATTACGCAACACTGAATTTCGAAAATTGTTGACTCCCCTTTTTGATCTCCAGATTTCATATGAGACAATATTTTTTTAGTGAAATCAAATTCAGCCTGATGGTATATGTATTATTATTTATTTGATTTATTGCCATTTAAATTGAATATATGGGCTTGATGACACCAATTTATAATTTTAATTTCGAAAATTATATAATGTACTGGCAACATGATAAATTGAAACGATCTAAGCCACATTTTTTTGGAAATTTTAATTTTCTTCTTTTCCCATATTTTATGTTGTTAATTGTCGGCCAACAATATTAATGAATCATAAAAACGATCAAATCAATTCATCATCATTAGGAGGTATGTTGACAAGTGCTCGGTTAATATGTGGGTCAGTAGGTGGTCAGAAATATAAATAACGTCGATTTTATTATAGATTATAATTCTGGGCATGGATAATATCCATTGCAATAAGTATATTCTAAGAGTCACGTGCGTCCAGTTAGTTACGGTAGCAACAAGCTGTCAGTTCAAGACAAGTGAACAGAAAAATTTGCATAACGATAATTGATATATTGTTGATAAAAAACTTTGATGGGAATATTTTCTATAATGAATAATTGCCATTTAACTATCTGTTCTTTCTCATAATGATATATTCAAGAGGCAATTTTAAGGAAAAAACTTCGTATTAACGTATTTTATAGACGTCTCAATTTTCAAGATACATGATTGTGAAGTTTCCAATTTTTTTTTAAATCACAATGAGGCTTTTGCAGATATTTCTATGAAATTTGGTACTCGATGTCACTACATCAAAATACAAACATATTCATTATTTTACCACTGGCATTTTTATAGCATTTTGACGACGAACTTATACCTTTTACGACGTGAGTGTTGAAAATGATGTTTTATTTCGTGAGTGAACAAAATAATAGTATATTATGCAACGAACGAATAATATCCATTATAGGCAAGTAGCATACTATACTTTATCCACGATTACTGCATATACTTATTGAAGACATTTTTTATGACAAGCGTGAAAAGGTCGAGTTAACATATTATGATACATTTTTGGAGAACTGTTCATTTTATATTTAGTAATAAAAAAATGCTTTAATTGATATAATAAAAGTAGTTTTGGCCCTCGATTGACAAGGTATACCTATTTATTTGTTAGTTGCAGTACTTAAAAATACTGAAGAAATACCAATTTAAAGAATATTACCTATATCAAAGCTAAATCTATGAAGCATCTAGCAGCAGTGAATTATTCCTCATTTTATCACTTGTGATTAATGGATATTATTTTGGCCGAACCCACAGACGTAAAATGGCTAGATTATATAATGGTCGTGGATAAAATAACTTTCATTACAAATATCATCAATATTTTCTGTATAACTAGGAACACTATTTTGATAATCAAATGAGCGAATATTGAAAGGACATTGAATTTTACATAAAAATAATCACAGCTTTGTTTTGAAAAGTAAACGTTGCTAACGCTTTGGTTATCAACAAATGCTAGTTCACAAACGAAAGAGGCTCTTTTATTTAAATTGTTGATTTCTTATCCGAATTTTTTTATATTCTTTATTGGTCAATATGTTCGTCAATAGTGGAATAATTAATATAATAAAAGTGTTGATTTGCTTGCTACTATTGGTATTAACATTCTACAAGGAATTATTATTTTATCTGATTTCATCGGAAGAAAATGTTCTTAAAATATTTCCAACATATTTTCTCCGTAAAACAGAATGTGTTGTCATTTTTGATGGCAGGTGTAAAATATATCTTTTTGATTTTGATGCAGAATTGGTCTCTAGAATTGAAAATCAAAAACTCCAACTTTCTGACGGAATGATATACAGGCTCGAAATTATTGGAGTACCTATATACATGTGTGGTCTGAAAAGGTCGGTAATGGGTCAAACTTGGAAATTGATTTACCCAATACAGTGGAACCTTGATATAACAAATCGGAAGGGAACCAGTAAATATTCGTTATATCAAGTAATTCGTAGAACTGAGGTTTGTTATATTGAGGTGAGTTTGGTCCAAAATTTGTTATACCGAGGTTTTATTCACCTCGACATTACGTACTCATCTTGTTATAGCGAACTAATTTTGCTCATATAAATGAAAACTCATTTTATCAAATTACTCATTTATTTTATATTTTCTTTTTCAAAACAATAAAGTGAGTAGGTAGGTTTTTTTTCAAAAATTCGCAGAACAAAATAAAAAGCTGTGAAAAATCAACCAATTGGTATAAAAGCCTAAATCTAATTTTATTCATCTTGATTGGAAAAAAGTAATAAATTGTAGTTTGTTTTCCACGGTTTCAATCTTCTGATGTTTGAAGGCAAACCAATTTCGTCGGAAAACTTATCTTTAGATTTGAAAATTGTAGCCAATGAACTTGCGGGAATCCCGAACTTATTAGCTATGTCTAATTTTTTGTAGAAGGATTTTTGTCAACATAATTAATGATGCTTCGCTTTTCTGCGACAGATAAGGAACGCCTTTTACGTTTCTGAGCCATTGCAAAAAAGTGAGGAGAAACACTGATTACTTTCCATCAACTAACTTCGTATTTTACGTAATACGCGTCGAAACCTGTCGCGGCTGAATCACATACATACCTGGTTATTGGTGAAAACGTTATATAGAGGTTTTGAGTTGACGAAATTCGTTAAGTAGAGGTATTCACACTCTTTTAGGTAGTTGAAAATTCGTTATAAAGAGGTTGTTCGTAAAAAATTTTCGTAATGTAGAGGTATGTTTTACATTGACTCTTATGGACGATTCAAGGGGATTATGAAAAATTCGTTAAATCGAGGAAGTCGTTATATTGAGGTTCGTTATATTAAGGTTGCACTGTATTTTGAAAACAAATAATCGGGTCAAAAGTTCATTTTCGGTTGCTCCCTAATGATAATAAGATTTGTGTAAAATTTCGTGACGATTCTGGAAATAGATAATCCGCAAAAATGTTTACGAACTGTTCGACATGTATCCATGAAATTTTGACTGTAAAAAGTGAGCAAAATTCGGTGTTTACTGAAATGAACTCGAGAACTCGCTCGAGAACTAAATAGGTATAGCTGCGAGAAAAAACATATCTTTCATAGATTTCGAGTTATGAAAAAAAATTTAAGAAGAGCCCTGAGCAATAAGACTTATACCCCAAAATTTATATGCGATTTGAGATTTATACCAAATACAGTGGAACCTCGATATAACAAATCGCAAGGGAACCAGTAAATATTCGTTATATCAAGTAATTCGTAAAACGGAGGTTTGTTATATTGAGGTGAGGTTGGTCCAAAATTTGTTATACCGAGGTTTTATTCACCTCGACATTACATACTCATCTTGTTATAGCGAACTAATTTTGCTCATAAATGAAAACTCATTTTTATCAAATTACTCATTCATTTTATATTTTCTTTTTCAAAACAATAAAGTGAGTAGGTAACATATTCTTTTTTTTTCTTTTCAAAAATCCGCAGAACAAAATAAAAAGAGGTGAAAAATCAACAATTGTCATAAATTGTAGTTTGTTTCCCACGGTTTCAATTTTCTGATGGTTGAAGGCAAACCAATTTCTACGGAAAACTTATCTTTAGATTTTAAAATTGTAGCCAATGAACATGCGGGAATCCCGAACTTATTAGCTATGTCTAATTTTTTTGTAGAAGGATTTTTGTCAAAATAATTAATGATGCTTCGCTTCTCTGCGACAGATAAGGAACGCCTTTTACGTTTCTGAGCGCCATTTTTTTTGTATTTTACGTAATACGCGTCGAAACCTGTCGCGGCTGAATCACAAACCTGGATTAAGGGTTATTGGTGAAATCGTTATATAGAGGTTTTGAGTTGACGAAATTCGTTAAGTAGAGGTATTCACACTCTTTTTGGTAGTTGAAAATTCGTTATAAAGAGGTTGTTCATGAAAAGTTTTCGTAATGTAGAGGTAAGTTTTACATTGACTCTTATGGACGATTCAAGGGGATTATGAAAAATTCGTTAAATCGAGAAAGTCGTTATATTGAGGTTCGTTATATTAAGGTTGCACTGTATATAAATGCAGGATCTCAGCACAATCGGAATTATATTTTAAAAATTATTCAAAACAAGAAATATGTGAAAAAAATTATATAAAGAAAAATTAATTCTATGGTTTTGATTTTGCACGAACATTCAGTTCAATAGCCGTCTTGATTCACAAAATAAATTTCACTCGAATCGGATATCTTGTTATGGAAATATATAGATTCTCCTTTTCAATATTCCAATTGAATTTTTTATGGTTCTGGTGACACTAGGGCCTCTAAATTTTACATGAAAATTCAGTTTAACAGTCTTCATTCACAAAAACAATTTCACTTGAATCAGATATCCTTTTATCGAGCTATAAATATTTTCCAATTGAATTTTCTATGGTTCTGTTATTACTATGGCCACAAAATTCTACACGAACATTCAGTGTATCAATCTTTATTCATAAAATAAATTTCATTCGAATCGGATATTTTTTTATGAAAATGTGTAGTTTCTTCTTTTCAATATTTCAATTGAATTTTCTATGGTTCTGTTTACACTATGGCCACAAAATTTTGCATGAGGCTTATAATGAGCATCTTGCATATGGCCGCAACATTTATTTCGATGGGTTTCGTTTTGTCTGAGATATTGAGGAACAAAAATTTTGAATGGCCATATTTCATGGAACACCCTGTATGATTTGGCTGGTTAACAAACTTAACCGAGCGGTTTGGGAATCGAATTCACCCTGAAAATTTCATGTCTCTAGGACTATCCCTTCCAAAGTTATTGTGCTAACGGCCGGACGGCCCCACGGATAGAATCGAATTTGACCACGAATTCGTCATCAGGGAGTAGAATCACCCTGTACATTTGAAACGTCGATAAAACTATCAGGGAAATAAAGCTAAAATTCCATGGTCCATTATCACAAGCAACTAGTAGATAACGTTGCCCAGGGTTTGATAACAGTATCACTGCACAAAACAACAGAGATTTTGATGGGGCTCAAAATACATGTTACAACCATTAATCACTTTTCCTTATAATGCCATATTCATGCACGCTTTATCGTAATTGGATCTATCTCAACAAATTTTCATTTATAACTTCCTCTTGCAAAACATTGTAACGAAATCGCACCATCGAAAATTATTGGAAATTTTATTTTTGGATCCGATTCAACCGTTTTTGTGTTTATTACACGATATGGCAACCGTTGTTTTGAACGCGATATCAGTAGGAAACGTCACATATTTATGCGGCAAATACATGGAAATATCTTGAAGTCAGACGGTCAACAACATGCTCGGTTATTTATCTGTGCGATAGCGTTCGATCTTGGGAAGAATGTGAACTTTATTGAGACGATTAGCTAGAAAAATTCTGGAGGAGCACTTATTGACATTAGAGACGTGCAGTTTTTCCTCATTCTCTTAAACTTCATCATCACTCGACAAATATGCTGCTAGTTCAATTATAACAGTCAGAAATCAATACAGGGTGTCATTTGAAAACTTATCTTTATATTTTATATTATATTTTCTTTTGAATTGAGAGCTAACAAAATACAATACATGAAACAAAAAAGTCCCTAGCTGAGGTTGGTGCAAAACAGGGTACCATACTATTTTGTCGTATGATACCAGAGCACAGGGAAAAACCTCAGTAGAAAAAACCCTGCCTCGCCGTTTTTACAAAATTGAAACTTAAAACTATTCGAATAAATACCTTCAATATTCAGTACAAAATACGTAATTCTTGCTCTTAGGCCAGGAGGGTTTTTTAAACCAGGTCTGGCGTTCCAAGTGATGATTTTCGAATCTTCTGTTCTTCTAAGCCCCATTTCGCACCAAGCCAGTCCAGTCCAGTCGAGTCAAGTCACTTCAGGATTGGAACTATTAACTTCGTTTAAAATCGTTTAAAACAAATGAAATGTGAAATCTAGTTTCACACTAGGGCATAGTATGAAACTAGATTTCACATTCCATTTGTTTTAAACGATTTTAATCGAAGTTAATAGTTCCAATCCTGAAGTGACTTGACTCGACTGGACTGGACTGGCTTGGTGCGAAATGGGGCTAAGACCGCTACAGGACCCTACTGAAGGGTAATCATCTCCCATAGATTTAAATAGTGGTATTTCATCCTAAATATCGAATTTAATTTTGGAATAATGATAAAAAACGTGTGACAAACTTATGTCAAAATGACACTTATCTTTATGACCTACGTTGAGAACATTCCACAAAAATTTTAAATAATATTTCGTCGAGTCTTTCGTTCTTTTCGTTGTGATTCTTCATCGTTCATCGCCCGTTAGCACAATAACATTCGAAGGAATGGTCATGGAGGCTTGAAATTTTCAGGGTGTGTTCGGTTCCCAAATGGCTCGATCGAGTTCATAAACCAGCCAAATCGTACAGGGTGTTTCATAAAATATGGCCATTCAAAATTTTTGTTCCTCAATATCTAAAACAAAACGAAACCCATCGAAATGAAATGTTGCGCTCATATGCACGATGCTCATAATAAGCTTCATTCAAAATTGTGGCCATAGTATAAACCAAATCATAGAAAATTCAATTGGAATATTGAAAATAAGAATCTTAATATTTCCATAACAGAATATCCGATTCAAGTGAAATCTATTTTGTGAATGAAGCTGCTATACTGAATGTTTATGCGGAATTTCAGGGATAATTTTTTTATAAATGGAGACTGTTATATTGAATTTTCATGCAAAATTTTGTGCCCATAGTGCCAAAAGAACCACAGAAAGTTCAATTGGAATATTAAAAAGAATATTCTCTATATTTTCATAACAGGATAATCGATTCCAGTGAAATGAATTTTGTGAATCAAAACTGATATAATGAATGTTCATGCAGCATTTATATTTACATATTTAATTTTTGAATAATTTCCACAATATAATTTTGATTAATTTCCACAATATAATTTTGATTGTGCTGAAATTTGTATATTTTATATCAATCTCAAATCCTATATAAAATTTTGAGTCTTATTGCTCCACCAAAGAAGAACGAGTGCTCAAAAGCTCATGCTCAGGGCTTTCCCAAAATGTTATCAGTCCAAAATCTCTGTAAAAATAAAAAATCAATACTGAGTTCATTCGAAATTACAGTTCTTGAGAATATTCCACAATCATTAAGATATATATGCAATTATGAATATTCTCTCGTCGTTTCCATATTTATTCCCAGCATATCCAAGGAAATATCTGAAGTGATACGGTCCACAACATGTTTGGATATTTATCTCTGTTATAGCATTCGAACTTGGGAACAATGTGAACTTTATTGAAACGATTATCTAGGAAAAAAATCAAGAGAAGCACTTATTGACATTAGCGCAGCCTACAGACGTGCAGTTTGGGTGCCAATGCTTTCCGTTCAACTTTGTTTTTATTGGCGATTGACCAATCGACGGCATGTCTAGGTAAAATCAGCTCAGTTCACGATAAGATAGACTGTTTTTCAATTGAGGTTTAAAGTTCTGAAGTCGTTCAATTCAAATCTTAATAACTTCGGAACTACTGAACTTATTTGACTCGTTAACGAACTTGAGCTCATCATTTGGATCCCGAACGTACCCTATTTCAAAGCCCTATCTTCATCCGTTGAGGAGTTATCGTGATACATTTGGTAAGAACGACAGCACGCTATTCCCGTAGAAACAAAAAATAATATTCGGTGCGATTCTATTCGCAAATTGCTATGAATTGTTATCCAAGCGATATTGCTATCTCCCAAATTCATAGCAATATGACTACGGTATTGCGTATTCTGTTTCGACTGTTATAGGAATGTTGGTTATGAATTTCTCCTTAGCAATATTGCTTCGAGAATCGGCAATCCAAGAGCTGACACACTGTAATATATGATATTTGGAATACTATTTTGAGTTTTGTTATGACATTACTGTGTTTTCAAACACTTGTAATGAGAATCCAAATGGAAGTATTGAAAAACTTCCTTTAATATAATAGAATTATAGTGACAGGAAAAACCCACCCATTAGAAATACTGGGGGTGAATAGCAAGTGGATTGATGTCACGGATTTTGTGAATGCAGTGAAAATAGAACGAGAGAAAATTGAATGCTTTATCTGAAAGAAATATACATAATTATTAAGTATTGATAAAAACACAATCTTATTTTCTTTCATTCCGCCGTATAGCTGAAGCTGTTGGTGTGATGTTATTTTCAGAATTAGCTCACAGAATCAAGTTTTATTTTATATTTTGTTATCGATAAACTATAATATTTCATACAATATCATGAAATGAACTTCTTTTGTTTATTGAATATATGTTCCTGTTGAAAGTCTCCGTCGACGAAATTTTTCGTCTAACTATGATTATTTCTGTATACAGGTTTGGAAATTCACATCTGAAACATACGATATACAATGCATCAGACAGAGAGTTCTTCAGTCCAGTTGCCCAGATGAATAGTCGAGACAATCACTTGCTGTAACACACTGAGTTCAGTTGTCTTACTTCTTTATTCTAGTCTTGTCTCTCTCTTATCGTTTAGAGGAGCGTAATTCTTTAGTATGGTAGGCAACAGTAAATACTTGAATCGAGTATTACGGGCAGCCTGACAAATTAAAAATTCTATACGTGTAGTTCGGTTATTATCGCAGTAAGACAGTTGAATTCATTCAGTTATCGCACTTCATTATCTCGCCTATTCATCTGTGCAACTGTAGGAAAGAATTCTCTGTCTGATGCCTTGTATATCGTATGTTCTCGATGTGAATTTCCAAATCGGTATTTCCTCTCCACTATTAGAAAGAGTATTGAGAAATGCTGTCATAATTCAGGGCTGTATATAAGATACCCAAAATTTCCTTGAAGAAAACAATTTCTTCTTCAAAGCCGAGTCGTGGGAAACTGCAGGGAACTATGCATTTATATTCTTCATGATTAAATTCACATCAAATATCTGAAAAATAATCATTAATTCGAACATGGGAAAAAAATTGGTATCATACTTACAGCTTGTACAATCATAGTTTACAGTTACTGTAAAGCCCTTTCTATTGATGCTTTTTCACACCCTCATTACTCGAAGGAAATTCTTCATATCGAGGTAATGAATTTGTTAATATAAGGTCCTTATTTTATGTATTACTCTCCTCTTAACTGGTAGTCTCATTCCTAGATTGAATTCCTCACCATGGTCTAATAGCTGTCATAACCAAAAAAATGGTAGACTTCTAAAGTTGATTCATCAAAAATTTCTCTTGACTTTTCAATCAAATCAGAAGCGACCTGTTTGTCCCATCGAAATATTTTGATAAACGACTCTAAATTTAAATGTTCTGTAGTGCGTCCATTTAATTTTCATTGTTACATAAATTGAAGTTAAATAAATGTTTCTCTATCTCATTTCAAATTTTTTTGGACCTGGTCAAGATGGTTATCTGTGTGGGTAAGAACTATTTCGACCTTGCTAAGATAGCAAGGTTAGGGCTAAATTGACAGATCATATTGCCACAATATCGTCGATCAGAATACAGAATATTGGGGATCTTGCTCTGATAGCAACATCTTTATCTTAGCAATACAGAATCGCACTGATTGGCTTTCTCTATCTATTTTGAAACTCTGAGACCTCAGAGTAAGAAGGTTTACTTTTTACTCTGAGTCTGAGACTAGTACTAGGATAGAAATGAGATTTTCCATTGCAAATTACACCTATACAGTGATTTGTCATCATATATCGAACATAATAATTATGCTTCGTTAAATAAAATGTCTATTATAAAAACTTCGTCGATATACGCTTATCATAATTTGTACCTATACTAGAGTTTGCTAGCAATTCAAGACGAGTGCATAACCATAAGGGATCCCAATCATTCTCGATTTGAATATTCGTAGGAATGTTAAAAATTACTAACGAACAACCAAATACGCATAAATGAATAATTCATGAAAATTATCATAATAAACCAAATTCCGGAAGGTCTCGGCAATGAGGAATAATTCATTAGAGGTGCCCGACATAATTTTACAGTTCAAGATTTCGACGGAAAGGAACTCATGGTCTTTGAACATCATACTTGAATGGAGGGCATTTGGAAGTATTTTTATGATTTTACAAAATCTTGTATTCATAGCCCAAATGGGAGAAAAAATCATTCATTATTTCAACCTACAATAGGAAAAGCCAAGAGTATTCAATTCTGCAGAACATCACGCGTGGAAATAATGCAAATCGCATATATCACAATCATGAATGAGGCCAGAGTTCCTTTTATAATCTACGTTGAGAATATTCCGCAAACAAGTCATTGTAAATGTGAAATTATGAATATTCTCTCGCCCTCCTCTGTTTGCTATTATGAAAATCATAACTCAGTCGGTACTGTGTTTCTTTGAAAATTGCTGTTCACAACCTAGGTTGAGAATATTTCACAGAAATTTGAGAATGTGTAGGTATGAATATTATTGTCTACCATATATCATAAATCAGTCCTTAGCTTATTCCGTAATTTGCGCTCCATAATCTATGTTGAGAATATTCTACCAAAATATTAATATGGGAATTATGAATAACATTCTGTCGTCTCAAATTTGCATTCTAAAGATCGTCAATCTGTGTGAAATTCCTTGTCACAATTGACTTATAAGCCTTTAGTGGAATATATTTCATAGTTCGATTTTCTTTTCGCTCAAATCGACTCGTCACTCGTCGAATATGCTATCAGCTCAAGATCTCGATTGGAACAATTGCAAATCAGTACTGAGTTAAAAATGAACCATTCACTGTGTTGAGAATATTTTACCATCATTAGAATATATCCAATCATGAATCTCGGTATCTACATATAGTTATTTTCAGTTTCTTTTTTTCGCAATTTCCTTGTCACAAACTGTGTCTTTCAAACCTCACGTTTAGAAAATTTTATAGCTGAATCCCTTCTCTCAAACAATGCGTTATTGAAGCGTGTATCGTTCCATTTTTATTATTGGCGTAGTGTCTACTTGTCGAATGTTAAGAAATGACAGCTTCAAACGTGACATCTACCGAAATAGCCGGCTATTCGAAATAACACCTCTTATTGGAAAACCCTGTAGTTAGATTTCTTAGAAACTTTATAGGTTTTCACTCCCAGTCTCTGAAACATAAATAATTAAAAAATGTTTGATTAAGGTGAAGTGCTCCTGCGAAAATCTTTGCACTTATTTGTCAGGAGCAAATTGGTCTTGAAAAAAAATTGTTGCCTAACAGTAAAACTGAAAAATGAAACAAATTAAAAGAATATTGTAACGTTTCGGTGGCTATATCAGACAACTTCTTCAGACAAACTCTAAAATTCTTCAGAATTGTGTATTTTCTCATTTGTAATCTGATTGACATTGATAGTTGTCAATCTATAGAGATGTTGATTTATTTGATTTTGAAATTTCCTGATGTCACTTCCTTCCTCAATAAATCAATCCAAATACGATCTATTCCAACAGAACAATTGGCCAAATTATTTACTTCATCTAACAAAATACATGTAGATTCCTTAATTTTCCTTTTATAATTATCAGGTTCCGTCATGAGGATCTTTGTGTGGTTCCAGTTCATCATATGATCTCCGCTATTTGAACATATATGATCAGCAATTTGTGATCTTGTGATGTCTCTATTTTTGATGTTATTCTTATGTTCCCGTTTTCTTATTTCTAAAGGTCTTGATGTCTCCCCTGTATAAGATTTTCCACATATACAGGGAATATTGTAAACACAATTTTTTGATTTTTGTGTCTCATTCATTGGTTTTGTTCTAGTGAGAGTCGAAATCTGGGACTGGTATGCATGGATTGAGTCAGAGTTACATAAACAAATTAAACCCAAAACCCGTTCTTTTTCACCGTAACAAGGTCCGACCCTCGATGCAATTTCTTCCAAATAAGCGAGACGTTTATTCGTAAAATCTCAGACCTCCATAACAGATTTCAACTTGAACCCGGGCAGCGTAAAAGGTCGGGCCAATCGGCGGATCTATCAAGGATACCGCCGCAGGATCTCGACCATTTCCTCGCTAGGAGATTGATTGGAAAATTGGCAATTTTTTTACAGACCTCAAGGTTTCGGATTCACGGTCATCGATCAACATCTCGTCTCCGGACGTAGGGCTTAAAAAGCAATTGCGACAAGGAAATTTTGACTGATTGTTGTGATTGTTTGATATGGAAATTTGGGGGTTAATGGTTAGAAAAAAGAAGAACTGTGAATTCGAGTAAACAACCCAGAAAAATGTCTTGGACTAGCATATTCGGCGATTCAAAAGATACGAAGAATGAACGAGGGAATATTCTCAACGTCTCCGGACGTAGGGTTTAAAAAGCAATTGCGACAAGGAAATTTTGACTGATTGTTGTGATTGTTTGATATGGAAATTTGAGGGTTACGGGTTAGAGAAAAAAAAACTGTGAATTGGAGTAAATAACCCAGAAAAAAAATATCTTGGACTAGCATATTCGGCGATTCAAGAGATACGAACAATGAACGAGGGAATATTCTCAACGTCTCCGGACGTAGGGTTCAAAAGGCAATTGCGACAAGGAAATTTTGACTGATTGTTGTGATTGTTTGATATAGAAATTTGGGGGTTACTGGTTAGAGAAAAGAAAACTGCGAATTGGAGTAAATAATCCAGAAAAATGTCTTGGACTAGCATATTCGGCGATTCAAAAGATACGAAGAATGAACGAGGGAATATTCTCAACGTCTCCGGACGTAGGGTTTAAAAAGCAATTGCGACAAGGAAATTTTGACTGATTGTTGTGATTGTTTGATATGGAAATTTGAGGGTTACTGGTTAGAGAAAAAAAAACTGTGAATTGGAGTAAATAACCCAGAAAAAAAATATCTTGGACTAGCATATTCGGCGATTCAAGAGATACGAACAATGAACGAGGGAATATTCTCAACGTCTCCGGACGTAGGGTTCAAAAGGCAATTGCGACAAGGAAATTTTGACTGATTGTTGTGATTGTTTGATATGGAAATTTGGGGGTTACTGGTTAGAGAAAAGAAAACTGCGAATTGGAGTAAATAATCCAGAAAAATGTCTTGGACTAGCATATTCGGCGATTCAAAAGATACGAAGAATGAACGAGGGAATATTCTCAACGTCTCCGGACGTAGGGTTTAAAAAGCAATTGCGACAAGGAAATTTTGACTGATTGTTGTGATTGTTTGATATGGAAATTTGAGGGTTACTGGTTAGAGAAAAAAAAACTGTGAATTGGAGTAAATAACCCAGAAAAAAAATATCTTGGACTAGCATATTCGCGATTCAAGAGATACGAACAATGAACGAGGGAATATTCTCAACGTCTCCGGACGTAGGGTTCAAAAGGCAATTGCGACAAGGAAATTTTGACTGATTGTTGTGATTGTTTGATATAGAAATTTGGGGGTTACTGGTTAGAAAAAAAAAACTGTGAATTGGAGTAAATAACCCAGAAAAAAAATTTCTTGGACTATCATATTCGGCGATTCAAGAGATACGATCAATGAACGAGGGAATATTCTCAACGTCTCCGGACGTAGGGTTCAAAAGGCAATTGCGACAAGGAAATTTTGACTGATTGTTGTGATTGTTTGATATGGAAATTTGGGGGTTACTGTTAGAGAGAAGAAAAACTGTGAATTGGAGTAAATAACCCAGAAAAAAATGTCTTGGACTAGCATAGAATGAACGAGGTTAATTCTCAACGTTAGGTTCAAGAGGCAATCAAGAATCTTTAGGCCGATTGATGAATTGTTGAGACGAAGATGAACCTAACCTTAAGAGTCACACAGCAACCGAAATAATTTACGTAAATAAATTTCAACCAAAACAACCAGTCTACGACCGGTCTGGTTGCTTCTTCAACGAGTAATGTGTCCGAAAAGTCGATAGAATATTCATTTTTGCTTATATTCAATTGTTTGTGAAATATTCTCGAGGCGTTGAGAGAAATCTGGAACTGGTAGAATTGTCTTATAGACACGAATAAGTTCTAGAGAAGTGAAGATTGACCTATGGAATATTCTGAACACTAGGTTTGGAAGGAAATTGTGACAGGTAAATTCAACAAGCTTTTCTACAATCGATTTATGTCGTATTTTCTTCACAACGACCGTAACGTTCCGCCAGGGTTTACAGTCCACCATTCCCTGTCTGATTAGACGGGATCCCGAATATTCCGAGAATAATAATGAACAGGGCCAAAGAATATTCATGAATGTACAAATCAAAATTTTCGTGGAATATTCTCAACGTAGGTTGTACAGGGCAATATTCGAAAAAACTCTGGGCTCATTTATGATTGTTACAATAAAAAAGTGGCAATGATAGCTCATATAGAATATTCATATTTGCTAATATCGAATTGATTGTAAACTATTCTCAAGTTGTAAAGGGTGATTTTCGAAGAAACTGTGGACTCATTTATGGCGTTGAGAGAAATCTGCAACTGGTCGAATTTTCTCATAGACACGAGTAAGTTCTAGAGAAGTGAAGATTGACCTATAGAATATTCTGAACACTAATGTTATATTCCGTAAATCAACTTGGTTGTTTTGGTTGTTATTATTCTGTCCCGTAAATATGAAATTTTCCGTTGGTTTCTGCAAAACAGTACATTTACGGAACCCGGTTACAGGAAAAAGCGGTAATATTCAGTTACCGAAACAACCGAGAATATTCTTCGGTTTCTTTGGTTTGTTATTGTTATTGTATTTTGGATTAAAGTTATCTTAGACTTAAATCGTTGCGATAGCTGTGATATTTTACGTTCTGTGCTGTGATTTGTGTGGCTGAATTAGAATTTTTTCATTTTATGTCGCGCCGATTTATTTGAGGTTTTTACAATTTGTCCGATTTATTTTGAACTATTTCTTTCTTGTAAATATGTTGTATTGAAATATATATTTTATTGACGCAGTTTTTCTCAAAAAAATATTCGTAGTTCCTCTATTTTTCATTTGTTGTAGTGGGAACGATATCTGGGAGAATGAGAACATTTCTCTTTTGTCTAACCGAATGATTCCTTTTTCTGTTGATTATCATTTTCATCTTCCAGTTCCAGTGGACTAAATTATGAATGAATAATATCATTTTGAAGATGAACCTTACCTAAATAATCACTCAGCAACCGAAATACGTTCCGAAAATAAATTTCAACCAAAACAACCAGCAGATGACCGCTGTCAAAATATTATCGACCGGTCTGGTTGCATCGGTCGATTTATGGAATATACAGTGTGTTTGGTCATAACTTAACGATAATTTAAGTTCATCAAATATACCTAATATTATCGACGAAAACACCAAACTTGGAACTTCACCCCCTAAGTTTTGGAGTAGCCCCCATTTTAAATTTACTCTTTTATTTTCGTTGACCCTTCCGAATAATATCGATTTCTTTGGACATAAAGGTCCTACAGATGTGAAAAAAATGTTTTTTGAAAGATGATACTACCACCTTTCATTGAAGTATAACAATATAAAAACATTCAACTTGAAAACGCCATAAAAAAATTCTTTAAAAGAGTTCATAGTAAAAATACCTATGTACTGATTTTCTTAGTAAATCCGCAATAGTACAAGAACTAGCACATTGAAGTATAATTTTTTTCAATGATTTAAGGATTAAGGACACAAGCTACAAAACAACACTCACATCATTTCAATAAGTTACATAATTTGAGAGTTATTGCTGTTCGAACATGACCCTTATGAAAATTGATGAAATAAAAAACCTCAGTACTGTACTTTCGATAATTTTCAATGATCAAACAAACAAATTAATCATAAAAATTGCTCAAAATGGCTGCCTCTGCTCTGTAGACATGCAGTGGCCTTCATGACGACCTGTCTTGTGTCTTTTGCTCGCGTAGTGATCATGTTCGAACTGCAATTACTCTCAAAATTTGCATCTTACAGATATGATTTGAGTGTTGTTTTGTAGCTTGTGTCCTTGCGTGTTAAATCATTGAAAAAAAATTATACTTCAATGTGCTAGCTCTTGTACTATTGCGGATTTACTAAGAAAATCAGCATATATTTTTACTATGAACTTTTTTGAAGAATTTTTTTATGGCGTTTTCGAGTTGAATGTTTTTATATTATTATACTTCAATGAAAGGTGCTAGTGTCATATTTCCATAAACATTTTTTTCATATCATAAGGACCTTTATATCCAAAGAAATCGATATCATTTGGAAGGGTCAACGAAAATAAAAAAGTAAATTTAAAATGGGGGCTACTCCAAAACTAAGGGGATAAACTTCCATATTTGGGTGTTTTTATCGATAATATTAGGTATATTTGTTGACCTTGAATTATCGCTCAGTCATGACCAAATACACTGTATACTCTAGGTTTGGAAGGCAATTGTGACGGGGAAATTCAACAAGCTATTTTCTACAATCGATGTACGTCGTATTTTCTGCACAACGACCGTAACGTTCAGGGTTTAAAATCCTCCATTCTCCTGTCTGATTAGACGGGATCCCGAATGTTCTTCCTTCTCATCCAAGCCAGATAAGAAGATGGCACAATTATCCACGATAGCCAGTTTTCGCGGATACAACGCTCGTGCGCCAACGCTTCAACTTCCGCGTTCTGAACCTCGCAGGCGATGACGTGCAGGATTATCGTCCTGCCTCCCTTGAATGAATATTAAACAGTTGGAGATAAAGTATATTACTTGATCCACTTAGTCTCAAGGGGTCACGTAACGAGATACCCCGTATCAAAACAACTTTTTGTTTTCGCTCGACGACGCTTCGTTATGTTATTCTCGTATATTGAATATTTCGAGGGGGAAATGGGAAAATGGAATTTTTCCGGCGTTGAATTATCGGGAAATTGTTTGAGTAAACTCGTGTTTTTTCGTTGCGAGTTTGGTGTTCTTGTTTGTAATCTTTTCAGACAACGAACCGGAAGTACTCATTTAAGAGCAATACGAGTGATGTTACAACTCTTCTGAATCTAAGCAACATAGAAATTCATCAGTTTGGTTTTCGTCCATGATTATCCATACTAATATTGTAAATGCGAAAGTAACTCTGTCTGTCTGTCTGTCTGTTACTCTTTCACGCCTAAACGGCTGAACGGATTTTGATGAAATTTGGTATGGTGATAGATGATAACCTAGAAATGGTCATAGGCTATAAATAATCACGCCATCGTTCTTAGGGGGTAGGCAGTAGGCAGATAACTAAATTGAGTTAGTGATTTTTAGTCGTTTTTGTTGGGACTTTTGCTCTTTCACGTCTAAACAGCTGAACAGATTTTGATGAAATTTAGTAAGGTAATAGATGGTTATCTAAAAACGTAAAAACGGATATAAGATCAAAATGATCACGTCATCGTACTTAGGGGGTACGAAGTAGGCAGAAAACTGAATTGAGTTAGTGATTTTTTTATGGTTTTTGCTGGGAGTTTTGCTCTATCATGCCTAAACGGCTGAACGGATTTTGATGAAATTTAGTTAGGTGATAGATAGTAACCTAGAAAAGGATATGGGCTATTAATATTCATGCTATCGTACTTAAGGCGTAGGTAGTAGGCAGAAAAACTAATTAAGTTAGTGATTTTTAATCGTTTGTTTTAAAAGTTTACCTCATTCACGCCTTAACGTCTGAACGGATTTCTAAGACTTGGTTAATATAAAGATAGGATTCTAGGCACGGACACAGGCTACTTTTTAAGGCGGGAAAATACCTCATTCCCGCGGAAATCTAGCGTGATCGTGTCAAAAAGCGCATGACGCCATAGCTACTGAAATTATTTTGATGTTTTTTTTTAACTGAGTGTTTCTAAGACTTCAAGTTAGTATTTGATCACTTTTCTAACTTAGAGGGTCGGTAGGCGCCATAATTTAGGGAATTTATGATAAAATTTTGATGCAACTGTCTTTATTTAACAGTTTTACTTGGATCGAAACTTAGCGACATTCCATCACACTACTTAACTTATAGGGTAGGAAGGTACCAAAATTCAGACTATTCAGACGTATGATTTAAGTGAATATTTTCGAAGATATTACCGTGCGAACCCGGGGCGGGTCGCTAGTAATTTAATAAAAAGAAGTTTATCAGGAATTTGGACAACTTCATTATCTCAAATTTTCAATGTGCCGACGTTTCGCAGGCGAGTTTTTAACCCTGAAGAAGAAGGAACTCGCCTCCGTAACGTCGGCACATTGAAAATAAAAATGAGTTTATCAGGAATTTGGACAACTTTATTTTCTCAAATTTTCAATGTGCAGACGTTTCAGAGGGGAGTTTCTCCTTCTTCAGGGCTAAAAACTCGCCTCCGAAACGACGGCACAATTACAATTCGAGAAAATAAAGTTGTCCAAATTCCTGATAAACTTCTTTTTCTTGAAATGAAATTTATATTTTGCCCAATGTATGTCTTCTGAAAAATAAGAATGCATTTCAATAACATTTTATTGAGCACTCGATCTACTTAAACGAGTGCTATATCGTTTTCCCCCAATGTATGTAATTTTTGAATTTTGAGCCGAAAATGGTCTCTAACGATAGTGTCAGACTATCTGATGACGGAATTTGTGGTCAAATTTAATTCTATCCGTGGGGCCGTCCAACCGTCCCTTAGCATAATAATTTTCGAATCAATTGAACTAGAGACTTGAAATTTTGAGGATGAGTTTTGGTCTCAAATTGCTCGGTTATGTTCGTTAACAGGGTGTTCCATAAAATATGCCCATTCGAAATTTTTATTCCTCAATATCTTTGAAAAAACGAAACCAATCTTAATGAAATGTTACGGCTAAATGCCGTAAATACTCATAACAAGCCTCATGCGAAATTTTGTGACTATAGTGTGAACAGAACTATAGAAAATTCAATTGGAATATTGAAAAAAAGATACCTCATATTTCCATAAAGAGATATCCGATTACAGTGTAATTTTTTTTTGTGAATGGAGATCGATATTCTGAATATTCATCCAAAATTTCGTGGCCATAGTGTTAACAGAACCATAAGAAATTCAATATGAATATTGGAAAAAGAATCTTTATATTTCCATTACAGAATATCGGATTCTAGTGAAATTTATTTTGAGAATGAAAAGTACTATACTGAATGTTCATGCGAAATTTCAAGGGTATCGCATCATCAGAACCAAAGATATCAATTTTTGTAATTATTTATTTTTTACATATTTCATTTTTGTAAATAATTTTCAGAATATAATTCCGATTGAACTCAGATTCTACATTTTTATATTTGGTATCAATCTCAAATCCCATATGAAATTTTGAGGTAATAGTCTTATTGATTCTCTAAAGAAGGAGCGCTCAAAAACTCCTGCTCAGGGCTTTTCTTTAATTTTTTTTAATCACTACTTAGACTGAACTCAGGGCGTCACATTTTTGAAAAATTTTTTCGTTCTTAACAGATTCTAGAAAACATTATCATCGATGACTTCGATCTTTTTAGACCAAGCAATAGAGCTATCGAAAGGTCGATTTCGTGACAAAAATACTACCTGAAATCTGACTGTGCAGTCATGCAATAGGTAGTTTCCACATGTTTTTCATGATAAATTCCACTCCTGAATCGTCTTAGGTTTTTTTTGGAGAAGCGAAAAATAGCCAAAAAAATCCAAAATTTTACTATTTCGCTTATAAAACGTGAAGTATTGATCTGATCGAAAAGCTGTTAGGGTACTTTTTGTAGATAATTCAAAAACAAAAAAAAATGAGAGGTGACACGTCTCAAGCGGATAATTAGTTCCCGAGAAAATTCCAAAAACTTGGAAAAAAACATCAATTTTTCGAAAATTCATAACATGGTCAATTTCTGAGATGAAGCGTAGTTGCTCTGAATTTAAGTAGTAATTAACACATACTTTCTTGGTGCACAATTACAAAGCTGTCGGATAAATAGTTTTTGCACAATCGCAGTTTTCTGAATTCGACGTACTTTTTTCAAGAAGGTCGTGATACTCGGCTACTTGTCGGATTTGAATTTTACAAAAAGCATTTTAAAGAAGAATCAAATTCTTCAAATCGTTTATTCTCTCGATACCGACCGATAATGTTTAGTGGGTGAAAAACGGCGTCAAACAGGAGCAAAAAGGCTCGAATGCATCAAACTAGTCGCGGAGTGGGAGTCGCCCGCTTAGCGACGCGCGAAAGATACAAGGTATACAGTTTTCCCCTCGCGTAGCGGGCGACTCCCACTTCGCGAATAGTTTGATGCATTCGAGCCTTTTTGCTCCTGTTTGACGCCGTTTTCACCCACTAAACATTATCGGTCGGTATCGAGAGAATAAACGATTGAAGAATTTTATTTCTTCTATAAAATGCTTTTTGTAAAATTCAAATCCGACAAGTAACCGAGTATCACGACCTTCTTGAAAAAAGTACGTCGAATTCGGAAAACTGCTATTGTGCAAAAACTATTTATCCGACAGCTTTGTAATTGTGCTCCAATAAAGTATATGTTAATTACTACTTAAATTCAGAGCAACTACGCTTCATCTCAGGAATTGACCAAGTTATGAATTTTCGAAAAATTGATGTTTTTTTACAGTTTTTTCGACTTTTCTCGGAAACTAATTATCCGCTTGAGACGTGCCACCTCTCATTTTTTTGTTTTTGAATTCTCTACAAAAAGTGACATAGCAGCTTTTCGATCATATCAATACTTCACGTTTTATAAGCGAAAAAGCAAAATTTTGGATTTTTTGTCTATTTTTCGCTTCTCAAAAAAAACCTAAGACGATTCAGGAGTGGAATTTATCATGAAGAACATGTAGAAACTACCTATTGCATGACTGCACAGTCAGATTTCAGGTAGTATTTTTGTCACGTAAAAAACCTCTATTGCTTAGCCTATTTCCTGATTTATTCAGTTGTGCAAAAAAATCATTTGATCTTATTGAGGCTGGATCTCTATTCTTATTGGAGCCTATATATTTTTAAAATCAACAAACGGTAGAATTATGGGGCTTTCGGTTATGACATAAAAACTCTTCCTTCAATTTTTTATCAGTTACCATCGTGACTTGTGAATAAAATAACCAATTTATTTTTACTGTATGTATTTGTTTTGGTTTTAAATTGACGCTTGCACTGCTATATCTTTCCAATTCTGAGAATAATGTTCAATTGCAAACGTTTGTAAACTAAGAAGAGTGTTTAGTCTATTTTTGACGTTGAGTTTCATTTCCTGGTCACAAGCTGACGTACAAATACGTTCGTAATATCGTCACAATGAGTGAAGCTGAAAAATAATTCTGAACATTGTGATAATCGGGATACGATTCAACTATTCAGGTTATATCAGTTAATCCGTAGATGAATTTGGATGGAGATTTATTTCGTTAGGATTTAAGACGAATGTCAACAGTTTCTCAAATTGGACGAATATAAATTATAACATACAAACAGCTTTCAAGGGGTTTTCCTTATGGTAAGTGCAATTTGTCTCTATGTATTAATTCGGATGAATTATTCATTCGAAACTGGATGTAACATTTCGAAAGTTTGCTGCCGAAAACATGATTTAAAAAAAAACAAATTTATGGTCAAATTGTTCTTTCCCACATTTTTTAGAACCTGACATTTTGAGCATAAATTTGTTCATTTGAAATTTCGGTTGCCAACTTCCAAATTGTTACATCCATCAGTTTCACAGCTGCAGCAAAGTTCTTTGCATCTTTGCATTTACCATTATAATGTATATTTTCGTGTTTCTTCGATTTTGAGTTCTAATAAGGTGAAAAGGAGAATATTTTGAATAAAAAAAGGGAGCAGTATGTTAAGGATATGAAAGTTTTCAACAAATTTCGCACTTTTTTTTGTGAAATGGGGAAAAAAAACAGAAATGTTGGTTTTCGAATTTTGACATGAACAATAAGGTTATGAAAATACAGGGCTACTACAAAAGTTTCGAGTCTGTTTATTTCCAAGAACTTTCCGTTTAGGTTTTTCTAGAACTGTGTGAATTTGAGATATAATCGAATGATTTTGTGCTATAAGGTATGGCAGAATGAATCACCCAAAAATTTTAATTCCTAGTGGAAGTTGATTATCTTTTCAGAACCATAAAACGTGTTATTGTCTCAGAATCATCGTTTGTCTAAAAATGTTCGATTGAAAAAGTACCCTACACTCATTTTGTGAAAACTATAGTTTTTCTCAACTCAATACGTACTATTTTTTTTCTTTCAATGTAATATTTTACTTTTCAAATTATTATGAAATAATAATTTAATTTCAACTATGTATGTAGTAACATATTATTCTTTAATGACAATTATCAACAGTAAATTAGAAATTTCGAAAAAATAGAATCGCACCAATTAAATTGTGACCTAAGGTCAACAAGACTGATTCGGTTTCAATGACCTCTGCTATGACACCTCTAAAGGATCACGAATTTTCAAACATCACGTTTAAACATTCGAATTGTTATTTTAGTGAACAACTACACTGACAGGCAAAATAATCGATCCACTCAAAAAATCGATGAATTTTGTTAACTCATAAATATGTTATTTCGAGTCTGATTCAAATCATTTTTTTTTCAATTGTAGGTATGTTCATCGTCAATCAATCACCAGTTGTGAGTTTCAAGAAAACTTGGCGTACGTCATTTTATACAGGGTGCAACAAAATCTGTTTTTTACCCTAACTTTAGAACCACCCCTGGTGTGTTCAAGTTGTTCCACCTGTGATTTCTTATTCCATCATCAGGACACCTCTTCTCTTGACAATTAATTTCTATATTTTTAACAATAGCTCAATTTTTGTTGAAGATACAGGGTTTTCAGTAAAACATTAAATTTTGCTAAGGCTACAACAGTACTTCATTAAATTCAACCCAATATTCTGACCTAATGGATACAAACAGAAAACTCAGTCAAAAACATAACGTGTTTTCCGCCCAGACGCAGATATAAGGTGCAATTCTTATAGGCATGTCCTCATTAAGGTTTTGAATCAATAAAAGCATCACTGAGCTGCTGCAAATTTTCAGGAGTTAGTACGAGCATCCAAACATGCCCAACTGGGTTCAACCTCTGCTAAATACTTCTTGGCAATCCTAGCTACATGCGGTCGAGCATTATAGAGCAATAGCACGAAATCGTCTCCAATAAACGGTGCAGTTTTTAGTTTATTTTCATAACGTTCGGATTAAATTAGGTGAAAGTACCTTCATAGCCATAGCGAAAAGTGATGTTATTGTTGCTCTGAAAACGCTGTATCTTTAACAAAAATTGAGCTATTGTTATTAACGAAGAATTATATTATCAAGAGAAGATGTGTCTCGATGATTAAACAATAAAGCATAAGGTGGTTCTGAAGTTAGGGTAAAAAAACAGATTTCGTTTCACCCTGTATAAAATGACGCCGTCGGGTTTTCTTGAAATTCAAAACTGGTGATTGATTCAGGATGAACATACCTACAATTGAAAAAAAATTCAATCGAATCGGACCTGAAATAACATATTTATGAATTAACAAACTTCATCGATTTTTTGAGTGGATCGATTATTTTGCCGGTGAGTGTATGTAACCTTTTAAATTCTATTATGTTCTCTTGATGTACTTGTACAACTCGCGGTATTATGGAGTGAATAGAATAAAATTTGTCGGACTTACTTCATTCATTATGTCATTCATGTTTTTCCATCCTAAATTTCGAATTTCTGTCGGATATTATCGTTACATTATTCACAAATTAATATATCAAGAACACTCCTAAGGATATCGAAATTTGAAGCATCATTTTTCCAACATGCTAAAGCTCCTGTCACATCACAACTCTTCTTGAATTTTCTCCCATCGATTTCTTTTTTTCTTTTGCGTAATTTCGCCTCAGATACTCACGTTACGTCCAACGAGGAAGGTTTTAGGCTCATTAGTGTCATACTCGGCGTTATATTCATGTCCGATAATCATTATTCTTTAAAAATTCTTATAATCGAAGAACAAAGTGAACAAATACATGTATATTGTAAAATTTGTACATAATGAAGTGTAATATAGGCTGATCTATTCTCCTTCTTGATCTGCCTCCTAGAAAGATAAGAATTGAGAAATTAAATAGGATTGAAGCCTGAGAACCCATAACTATAACTATAAAATTAAATGTTTGAGATATTCAGATAAGGAGAAACTGAACTTAATATTCAAGTTACGCAATCGCTTAACTCAGGTCAATAGTATTTCACTTATCTGATTATTGATTTTTCCAGTATTTTAGTTCTTCAATATTAACATGTTGATTTTTTGGTACTTCAAGATTTCAGTTCTTCAGATTCCCCAATGCGGGGGTAATTACATTTATATTGAGGATTATTTTTTCAACATGCTAAAACCTCTGTCACAACTCTTCTCGAATTTCCTTCCATCGATTCGACCTTCTTTTGCGTAATTTCGCCTCAGATACTCAAGTTACGTTCAACGAGGAAGGTTTTAGGTCATTAGTGTCATACTCGGCGACAGGAACAATGATCCAATTGAAAATTATTGAAATTGATGTGCGGACGAGATGTGATGTCGTCGAGTGTGTTTTGTTTCGATGTAAACGAGCCATATGAAAGTAACGGATCGTCTTTTTGCAACGAGGCTTGATGTGCACGATGTACCTAAGTGTCAGTTTGAGCGGAAGGAAATCGGTCTCGATGACAGCTTGACATTTCGATATTCGTTACCTACCCGAATACCTACCTGAATAAGTATTTTTCCGTCGATTTCAATATAAAAGGTGATTTTGATCTGTACGAAATTGATAATTAATGACCCGTTCTAATGCTCAATTTCTGATATTTCAATGTGCAACCCTCATGGCAACCGTTCACGAAGTATTCAGAAGCACTACGAGAAATGTCTAAAACTCTACTAGAACATAGTTATAAAGAAATTTTTTTATGTCAAATGTAAGTGTTGTGCAGAATATGAATGTATTTCAATCAAGTATTTATACACAATTCATATTGAGATCGGCGGAAAAATCTTGTAATCAACTCGGTTATTAATCGAGCGACTAATGGTCTCGAACTATTGACCAATGAAGCAGGTATCGATCAGAATTCTGTTCAGTTAATAAATCCTTTTTGTAAGTAAGGATTATATGCATTTTATTTCAGTTATATTCAATGATTAATAGAAAAATTTAAGAAAAGCCATGAGTAGGAGCTTTTGAGCGCTCTTTCTTTGGTGGAGTAATTAGACTATTACCTCAAAATTTCATATGTAATTTGAGATTGATACCAAATATATAAATGTAGCAGCAGCACAATAGGAATTATATTCTAGAAATTATTCAGAAAATGAAATATGTAAAAATTAAAAAAATTAAATACAGTAAAACTTCGATAATTCGGACATTCGCTAGCCCGGACACTCCAGTTATCCGGACACTGATATGATTCGGGCATTTTGATATTTTTGCCTTTGAAATCCGGGCGCTAAAATATTCTTTATGCCAAACAATAGGATTTTCCTACCTAAATAAGTAAAAAAACGGTTACCTATCGGTTGGAAATTTAGCGGAGTTGTTTGAAATTTGGAAAAGCCATTGGCGTACCATAATCTACCAAAACGCAAAGAAAACGGTGTCGAGAATATTTTCGAAAAACCAAATTTTTCTTCAAATTCAAACATAGAAACTGACTATTGAGATCACGAAGGAGTTTTGAACAGTTTAGTTTTATTAAAATTCTGAAAGTTCTTGTGACTGTTGATAAATAAACCTTATCTTTGATAATTATAAGTTGTTCTCTTTCATGAACTAAAATTTTACTCCAGTAATCCGGACGCCTCAATAATCCGGGCAGGTTCTGGAACGATATCTGCCCGGATTACTGAAGTTATACTGTACTATGATTCTGATGATGCGATCCTCTTGAAATTTTGCAGCAACATTCGGTATATCAGTTTTGATTCACAAAATGAATTTCACTTGAATCGGATATTCTGTTATGGATTTATAAAGATTTGTCTTTCAATATTCCAATTGAATTTTCTATGGTTCTGTTAACACTATGGTCTCAAAATTTTGCATGAAGCTTTAGTAGGTATATCAGTTTTCATTCATAAAAGAAATTTCACTCGAAATGAAAATCTTTCTATGGAAATATGAAGTTTCTTCTTTTCAATATTCAATATTATGGGCATTTCAGTTCTATTGGTTTCGTTTTGTCTGAGATATTCAGGAACAAAAATTTTGAATGGCCATCTTTTATGGAACATCATGTACGATTCGGCTCATTAACGAACTTTACCGAAGCATTTGGGACCCGAACTCACCTTCAAATTTCAAGTCTCAAGAACAATCCCTTCGAAAGTTATTGTGCCAACGGACGGCCCCACGGACAGAATTGAGTTCGACCACTGATTCTTCATCAGGGGGTCGAACCCTATCATTTGAGACCATTTTCGGCTTATAATTCGAAAATTACAGACACTTGGGCGAAACGATATACAGTTGACTCTCGTTAACTCGAACCATGATAACACGAAATCTTCGATAACTCGAAAAATGTTCAATGCCCTAGAAAACTCTGTCTAAGTCGAAAAAAAAACAATGCGTAACTCGAAATTATTTTACCGTTATATTTCACCCAAATTACCTCTATAAGTCGAAGAGACAAAAAAATTACCTCTATAATTCGAAGTTCAGCAGATAAGCCGAATCCCTGCAGCACAAGTCGTAACATGTTGGCGAATCAATCATAATTTGGTGGTGGAAAAATTGCGTCGTGGAGTATTTGTGCTGCGCACGAGATAGTTCTCGTGCATTGTCGAGTGAAAATGAGTGTAAAAAGAAAAGTTAAAACACTTAAAAAATATATAAAAATGGAAATGTTCCTGCGTGAATTCTTGCACATATTCATCAGGATCATATCAGTTAAAAAATTCTCCTAGCAATAATAAACAAAAACACTTTGAATTAATTAAATCCCGTGACTTTTTGGATTCTTAATCACTCATTCATCAGAAAAACTATTGTAATATATAGAAGTCTTGATTTTGATTCATTTCATTTTAAACTAACTAGGGTCAATCGTTTTTTCAATAAATTCATTGAAATACGAAATACTCGAATTTTCATTTGGTTTACCTCTATATCTCATTACCTCCTAAGTCGAATTCTATCAAGGTTGACCTGTATAACTCGAACTACGCCTAAGTCGAACTATACATAACTTGAAGAAAAATCGTGGTCCCGTGGATTTCGAGTTAGCGAGAGTCGACTGTAACACTCGTTTAAGTAGAATCCGTGTTCGGGTTAGGTAAACGAACGCGAAGGTTAGGGATCGAGTTAACCCGAGTAAGTATCCGAAAACGCCTAATGGATTTCACTAGTCAGTATTTGACAGGGAAAAACAATACCAGAATTGTTCACCACCAACGAGGAACGGAAAAACATCAGAATAACTGTCGTAACCTATTTGCCTTTTGAATACCGATGATCTAAAATCGCTGTAGGTCGGCATTGACAAGGATCCCTCAATGGCATCAGGCAAGGTTCGTGCCTCGGCTGCGATTTCAATTTTAAACGCGTATCATCGCGATCAGATGCCTTGAACTTATTAACACAATCGATACAATTAAATAACAACTATCAAGTGCCACTCGGTCGTTAGGAGGCGATTGACTTTTGTTCATGAACGCGGGCCGTGTGTTCGTGTATCCTGCGAAGTTTCTGTGGTTTGAAGCATATGGCGATTGATAACATAAATATATTGTTTACTGGTGAGCGCTTTGATCTACCTTGTATGGAGACAGAACTTCTTGGCAGATCAATTGGTTTCGTGCACGTTTCACAACTGACGGCACATCGGAGGTATAACAACCCCACTTTTCCTATGTAAATCATAGCAAAACAACGAGAGATTTTGGTTTTTCTCAAGTGTTTCAGTTGATTTATTTCTTCGTTGGACTGAAAAATCGTGAAAATGGACCTATCGAATTGTTTGGTGCCATACAAAATTCAATTGGTGCAAGAATTAAAGCCACACGACCATCGTTTGCGCCGTGAATTCAGTGATTGGTCGTTAAATCAATTGAACGAAGATCCATTTTTTTACCGTAAAATTCTCTTCTGTGATGAGGCGCATTTTTGGTTAACTGGATACGTCAACAAGCAAAATTGTCGCATTTGGAGCAAAGACAATCCACACGCCGTTCAAGAATTACCAATGCATCCTGATAAATGTACTGTTTGGTGCGGTCTATGGGCTGGTGGGATCATCGGTCCATATTTCTTTAAAAATGAGGAAGGACGACGCGTTACCGTGAATGGAAATCGATACAGAACCATGATCAATGAGTTTTTGTTGCCAAATCTTGAAGATATGGATATGGATGAAATGTGGCTTCAACAAGATGGTGCCACTTGCCACGTGAAACAATCGACTTATTGAAAGAAACTTTCAACGACAACATCATTTCGAGAAATGGTCCGATGAATTGGACTCCGCGTTCGTGCGATTTGACGCCACTCGATTACTTTTTGTGTCATTGGTTTATGTGGATAAACCTCAATCGAATGACGCTTTGGAAACCAATATTCAACGTGTCATTGCTGACATACGCCCTCAAATGCTTGAATAAATGGTCGAAAATTGGATCTCCAGAATGACATTCGTGAAAAATAGTCGTGGTGGCCATATGGCACAAATTGTGTTTAAATGTTAAATGCCAAAAAATTATCTATCAAATAAAAAAAAATTTTGGTCATTTCATAATTTTATATGTGTTTTATTAAAAAAAAAATCGGCAACCTCTTAAAAAACACCCGTTACAAAACGATGGTATGTTGTTCTGCAAAGAACAAGCTTTTTAATATTATCATTCCTTAACGATTTCAGAAACGGCGAACATCATAACCACGTGAAAAGCTTGAATAATAGTGATCTTTCAATGTCACGGTAAAAATCTGTAAATATATTATTGGCATCATCTTCTTACTAATCATAAGATTTTGTAACAGTTCGAAATCCATATTGATTTGACCTTGGTTAGAATGAAGTTCACAACTTATGAATAATTCATCGTCTTCTTTAGCGGATACTTTTATAATTATTTATTTCGAAAGAAATTCCTTTCCTATTATTCAGTTAGTATTGTCATTGTGAGGATACACTAATTTTCATTCTTTAGAGTTCTCCCTAAACTAAAGGATATTGCATGACTATTTTAATTTATTTTGCTTTTTCTTCCAAGCAACGCAATTAAAAATGAAATTCCTGCCTTTGAGCTAAGTCATCTGTGACCGCATCTCCATTATTATTAAGAATGTAAAGGTGAAGTTTTTAGGGGCTAAGCCTTAATTCTATGATGAACCAATACTCTTCCATAGAATGTATTTCGATGTTCATGAATGCACATGGTAATCGCAACGCAAATTGAATGTTAACGACCGCTATTTTGTTAATAGCTATTCGCAGTTAGGCGAAAGAATAATAAATTTTGCACTCATATCATCATCATGATGATTAACGATCGTTTCTAAAACCAAGAGAATGAAATTATCGTCCGTGAGTTTTGTCAAGATCGTTCGGAAATAAGATTTTATTCGTTATTCTGTTATGAGTTCAATAAAATTTACGAGGTGTCATTGGAAAGTGAGGTCGATCTTGGCTTTGCTTCACCTTAATCTTCTAGATAATAATGAAAAATGTAAAGAAGCACAATAATATATGAGCAGAATAAATATAATCGATTTGTGAATTAACTAATAGTTGTTCCGTAAAAAAAGCCTTGGCGTGAAGTCGAAAGTTTCTGCGCGCTTGTTCATATTGAGGAAACGATAACTCGAATTCGAATATTTTTTGAACTATTGGTTTCATTCTTAAAATTTATGAATTCTACTTAAACATTCTGTGGAAATTTTACCATTTCTTTCTAAAATTATCGTGGTTAAGTTCTCATTTCATATTAGTCTTATTAATTCTTCAATATTTTTGAAATTACATATTCTATCATTGTCAAACTTTATAATCAGGACTATGACATTCGCGCACACATGCGCTAACGTACAGTACAGTACAGTATCGTACAATCAAAAAATCTTCAAAACAATTAAAATGCTGACTAATATTCCTCTGGACCTAACTACTCTCATCCTCACTCTAACGGAAAGAGCTGAAAACTAAAATTTTCTGGATAGGTTTGGGACCCTTTGCAATAAAAAGAGTTATTTTGATATTCAAAGAAAAATCTCATTATTCAATATAAATGATGGGATGTTTATTTCATTCTGAAGAAGCTCGTAAATAGTTGAAAATAACATCGGGCAAATGACCAAACGTAGTCCAGATCAATACTATTCAATTTCCGTTAAATAATCATTAATCATCTCTCGATAGCGCAATACATTCACCGTAACTGTTGCTCCAGCCTCATTTTCAAAAAAGTAAGATAAAATGAATTCGCCGGACCATAAACCGCACCAAACAGTCACACGTTGAGGATAGAGAGGCTTTAACTCTTGGGTTTTCCAAGCCCCAGATGCGACAATTTTGCTTGTTGACGAAGCAACCGAGGTGGAAAAGGACCTCGTCACTCAAGATGATTTTTCGATGAGATTCCGGATCATTTTCATGCATTTCAACGATCCAATCAGCAAAGACACGACCTTATTGATGATCGGTCGGCTTGAGTTCTTGTGTTAACTGAACTTCATAAGCCTTAAGACCTAAATCTTCATGCAAAATACGGTGTAATGATGTTTGTGGAATGCCTTATTCCAAAGAACGACGAGGAATGAACAAACCTGGGTTTTTCAACACTATCGGCTACAGCAGCAATATTCTCGGCTGTTCTCGAGCGACGTGCACGGGTTTTATTCTTCACATTACTAACTTGTCCCAACAGCTCTAATTTTCCACCAATTACTTCATTGCGGTCCGATAAGGTGCTTCACAACGACCTAAAAGTGTTCGAGTTCTACTAACCGTCTCTGCCAAATTTTCACAATTTTTATTTATTTTATTTATTTATTTAGAGAATTGGGGATACAACAGGTGTGGTACCCAGAAACAGTATCCACAATAGAGAACATGAACAAAATTTTTACACTCAAAGATAGCCTTACAACTTAAAATGCTTCACAAAATTACAAATTAATTGAGCAGTATACAGTTTTTCTTGAAATATTGTAAGAATCAAAAAATAAACACATGAAAATAAACAAAAAAAAATCCAGAAAAGAAAAACAGAGCAAGGAAAAATCTACAGAGACAAAATAACAAAATAATACTAAAAATGCAGGTAATAGAAATTCAATAGGAATCAATATATGAATTTTTTAATGTAAATTTAATTTTTTGTGGTGTGAGATGAAATATGTCAACCAAGTGTTGTGACTCATTAGCGGAGCGTAGCATTCTAACGATTGGGCTGTTTTTGGTGTAATTATTACGCTTGAATTCAATATAAAATAGCTCGTGTTGCCTTAGATTGAATGACGGGATGTTGATTTTTATCATTTCAAGAATATCAGAAGCCTGCAGATCGCCACCCAAAATTTTCGATAAGAAAATGACGTCATTCATTTTACGTCGGTCTTCGAGAGATAATATTTCAAAATTTTTTCTTAAAATGGGGTAACGATCTACTCTCGGATCTTCTTTATGCTGTAGAGACAGGTTCTCTCTGAAGGCAATGCGTTTAAGAAATCTATTCTGCACTCTTTCAAGGCGTGAAATATAGATTTGGTACTGTGTGTTCCAGATTACTGATGCAAAGTTTAAGCGGCTGAAAACGTATGCGTAATAATAATAATAATAATAATATATTGCCATCAATTTTACATGGTTCGTCAATACAACAATATCAAAATTGAAAACTGAAAAATTCCTCCACTGAATAAAATTCATTTGCAACCAGGATCCGATTGATAATCTTCCTGAAAGCTGGTTCAGGTAAACTTCTCAAATCATCAGGAAGCCGGTTGAACATTTTAGCACTCCAGTAATAAGTGGCAGAAATCTGCGTGTTTTTCCTTCTATGCAAAGGAGTTCTTAGATCATCTCTATGTCGCGTGTTGAACATGTGATAAGTCCCATTTTTTCGGAAGTTGGTGTTATTACGATGCATGTATAGTAGACACTCTCTGATAAAAAGAGATGGAAAGGTGAGTATCCCAAATTTTTTAAAAACAGCTCTACATGAATCTCTGCTGCCCATTTCATGCATGATACGCATCGCCTTCTTTTGAAATATGAAAACTCTCACAGCATCTGACGCATTTCCCCACAGTAAAATACCATACAGTAGGACACTCTGAAAATTAGCAAAGTATGCTGTTCTGCACATCTCGTAAGTACCACATTTCCTCAGCTCACGCAATAAATACAGAGATTTAGCTAGTTTATCACAAATAAAGTCTATGTGTGCAGTCCAGTTCAATCTATTGTCCAGAACCACACCCAAGAATTTAGCACTGGCTTGGCTCTGTTTACCCCATATTCCAACTTCACAGTTTTACAGTGGAACCTCGATATAACAAATCGCAAGGGAACCAGTAAATATTCGTTATATCAAGTAATTCGTAAAACGGAGGTTTGTTATATTGAGGTGAGGTTGGTCCAAAATTTGTTATACCGAGGTTTTATTCACCTCGACATTACATACTCATCTTGTTATAGCGAACTAATTTTGCTCATAAATGAAAACTCATTTTTATCAAATTACTCATTCATTTTATATTTTCTTTTCAAAACAATAAAGTGAGTAGGTAACATATTCTTTTTTTTCTTTCAAAAATCCGCAGAACAAAATAAAAGAGGTGAAAAATCAACAATTGTCATAAATTGTAGTTTGTTTCCCACGTTTCAATTTTCTGATGGTTGAAGGCAAACCAATTTCTACGGAAAACTTTCTTTAGATTTTAAAATTGTAGCCAATGAACATGCGAGAATCCCGAACTTATTAGCTATGTCTAATTTTTTTGTAGAAGGATTTTTGTCAAAATAATTAATGATGCTTCGCTTCTCTGCGATAGATAAGGAACGCCTTTTACGTTTCTGAGCGCCATTGCAAAAAAGTGAGGAGCAGCACTGATTACTTTCCATCAACTAACTTCGTATTTTACGTAATACGCGTCGAAACCTGTCGCGGCTGAATCACATACCTGGATTAAGGGTTATTGGTGAAAACGTTATATAGAGGTTTTGAGTTGACGAAATTCGTTAAGTAGAGGTATTCACACTCTTTTTGGTAGTTGAAAATTCGTTATAAAGAGGTTGTTCGTGAAAAGTTTTCGTAATGTAGAGGTAGTTTTTACATTGACTCTTATGGACGATTCAAGGGGATGATGAAAATTCGTTAAATCGAGAAAGTCGTTATATTGAGGTTCGTTATATTAAGGTTGCACTGTATCTGGATTTAGTTTGAGCGAATTTGCAGCGAACCATGTTTTTTACCTCTTCTACAGCTAGTTCTGTTCTGTGGGAAAGTTCATCTTTGTTTTTTGATCTCACAATTATGGATGCATCGTCACAGTACAAGCACAAACAGTCCACAATGTTTGATTATGATGTCATTGATGTAGATGATAAAAAGTATAGGCCCAAGAATGGATCCCTGGGTACACCATACTCCACTGCATGCTCTGTAGACGTCACACCATTCCAAAATACCTTTTGTGACCTATTTTTCAAATAGGACTCCAGCAATCTGAAAACAGTTCCTCTAAACCCATGAGCATAAAGTTTTTTTAGCAAAATTGTATGAGAGACTGAATCAAACGCTTTGCTCAAATCGAAGTTGAGCATCTGCATATATTCACCATTATCCATTCCGTTTATATATCATTCAAAGCATTCATGAGGGCTGTAGTGGTACTGCGTCCTTTTCTGAATCCATGTTGATTCACGTTCAATAATTTGTGCTTTGCAACCATTTCAACATTCGATTCTTTATAATGGACTCAAAAATTTTTGATAGACAGGTAGTATTGATATGGGCCTGTAATTGTCAAAGCTCTTCTTGTCACCTTTTCCCTTATATACTGGGATTATTTTAGCAATTTTGAGTTCATCCGGAAGTAACCTTCTTTGAAACATTTATTCACCATTAAAGATATGGGGTTGGCAATTTCTCCACATATACTTTTTCAGAATTTCAGTACTGACATCGTAAATATCCGTTGTTTTTTTAGATTTCATTGATAATATTATCTTCTTGACTTCATTTTCTGTACAATCGAAAAAATAGCAGGATTTTTCGTTATTTCTCAATAAGTTTTTGAGCTACTTCAACAGGTTTTTGTGTTGTCAATAATTCTTCGGATATTTTCTTACCATGCTAGCGAAATGTTCATTGAGTTCTTTGGCTGTAGTTGTTCATTTATTTCTACTTTCTTATTTCTTGAGTTTCTAGATCTTATTACTTTCCATAATGCCTTTTGCTTATTATCTGCATTTTTCACAAATTCCTCATTATTTTCTCTAATTGTTTTGTTTATTTCTTTTCTGTACTCGTTCTTGTAGGATTTATAAATTCTAAAAGAAGAATCATCCCCCTTTGCTTTAACTACAGTGTAAAGAGCATCCAAGTATTTTTTCATTTGTTCAATTTTTGGTGTTTTCCATATTTGCTTCTTTCTTTTATTTATCTTAACATCAATTTCCCTAAGCGGCATTCTTTCGTTCAAAATTTTCATAAAATGTTCATGAAAAGATGAAAACGATTCTACCGCATTTTTTTGCTCGAAGAATCGTTCCCAAGTTATTTGTGATAGGTCTTGTTTCAGCATGTTAATATTATCTTGATTTATATCCCTCTTTTTAATCTTTTTTTTGATTTCAGGTTCTCCTTCAGAAGCTGGAAAAGTTAAAATTTGAGCTTGATGATCCGAAATATGAAACTCTTTTGTTATACTGTGTGAAGATACATCATTTGTGAATATATTATCAATACAAGTTTTAGTTGTTTTGCTGATTCTTGACGCTTCGAAAAATGTACCCTTCAGACCAAAAGAATCGCATAGATTTATTACAGATTTACTCTCTTTATTATCTATCATAAAATTTATATTGAAATCACCGGCTATCATTATTCTCTGATTACCAAAATTATCAGCCAGGTAATGCAAGACTTCGGTAAATTGACGTAAAAATACATCAATTGTTCCTGTTGGTGATCTATATACTCCTACTACTACAGTGTTAATGTTAGTAACGTACATACCAGCAAATTCAGCATCTTTTTCAACACATAATTCTTTTATTTTATCCAATGAAGTCATCTTCCAATTTTCTCTCGATGCTAAAATTATACCACCATGTTTATTAATTGTTCTACAGTATTGACCTCCTATCTTGTGATTACTCAAACTAATGTAATTTAATTGATTTCCGTAACCAAGTTTCTGTTAAGCAGATAATGTCTATATTATGTTCTTCCACTTGTAAGTTCAGTTGATCGACTTTATTCAGTAAGGATTGTACATTTAGATTCATAATAGAAAACACTTTAATATTTGGAGAATTGAAACTTTTCTGTACTAGATTTTGGGTTTCGAAAAAATCTATAAGGCCGCACAACTATATTTTCCGGCCATATATCAGGTTGGTTAATTCGATCTATTAACGAATAATTACATCCAAGTTTGAAGGATTTATTTTTACTGGTGTTTGAATCATGCTTTTGTAATTCCTCAACCTCAAACTCTTCATTTGTAAACAAAGACTTCAAGTAGCTGTTCAACTTAGCACAATTTGATTCATTTTGATGCCCTACCTACCTGTAAAACCACGCTTTTTTTGCAAGCTCCCCTGAAACATTCTTCATTTCCTATTTTAGCTTTACCTTTGATTACACTTCCATAGCCCTTTTCAATTGAAATAGGGTCACGGCCAGTGTTACCATCACGACTCTTCACGACACTGTTCTTCTCCGCCACTGGTTGCATTGTACGAGTGACTGAGTAGTTTCAGCATACGATGTCGACTTTGATCTACTCCGTTCTCTGTGTGACCCATCAATATCAACGTCAATAATTGTTTCTGTCTTCTTATTGTTATCTTTTACTTTGTTTTTATTAACCTCACTTTTAGAATTTGCAGGTTTGTGTAAACTTTTATCAACGTTTCCTTTGCTGAGTATTCCTATTAACATTTCTTGTTCTTCAGTTCTTTTCTCCATTTGAAGTTGAAGCTTTTCCATCAATTTCATAGATGTTACCAAGTTGTTATTTTCCGTTCGTAGTCTTTGACAGTTTTGGTTTGTGCATTCATCATTTACCGCAGATTCATAAACACGGACTAGAGGTGGAGCTTTTTAAAGGATTTGCATTGCCTAAAAATGTATCCAAGCATTTTACTAGCAGATCTGACGATGTTTTCAATGTGGCAGCTGAATGAAAGTTTAGAGTCGAATATAACCCCTAAGTCTTTGATTTTGGTAACTCGGGTCAGCAATGTTTCGCCAATTTTGTAATTATAGGAGATGGGGTGATTGACTTCTTGTAAAAGATATGACGTGGCATTTATTAATATTCAGAAAGAGATCATTCAGTTTGCAAAATTCTGTGAAGGAGTCAAGTTCTCTCTGGATTGTTAGGCAGTCCGCTAAGTTTCTGATGAGGAAAAATATTTTCAAATCATCTGCATACATAAGAAAACGACAAAATCTGAAGACGGCATGCATACTGTTAACGTATATTAAAAAAAGAGCGGACCCAGGTGCGAACCCTGAGGAACGCCAGACGTGCAATCAATATCCTCTGACAGATACTCTCCATCAATAGATACGTACTGACTTCTTCCGAGTAGGTATGATCTCACCCAATTCAACAGCGAACCACCTATTCCAACAGCACCTAATCTCCTCAATAATATATCATGGTTTATTTTATCGAAACATTTCGTGAAATCGGTATAAACTACGTCGACTTGGATTCTCTCTTCCAGATTTTTATAGATATATTCGAGGAAATTTATTTTTTATAGTGAATTTTAAAAATTTCAATGCGTTCCTGAAGCGTTTATCTTTCCATTTTTATTAATGACGTAGTTTCTTCTTGTCAAATCTCAAAAAGATAGCTTCAAACGTGACATCTACCGAAATAGCGGGCTATTCAAAATAACACCTCTTATTGCGGTTTTTACTATTCAATAGCTTACGGCAACTAATTGACGTATAATTGCGAATAAAAAATTTGGGTTCATAATATCATCAAGTACCTATAAGGTGAATGAAATAAACACAACAATAGAGTTCAACGGAACTGTTTAACTGTCGTATTTCAACAGGAAAACAAACATCAAAACGTTGAAACTGTTATTTCGGACGGTCGAACTAATGTTTTTTTTCTTGACAAACACGTTAATGGTCTCCGATTCATACGAAAGGTCAATGATGGTTAATCCTATGTTTAATGAGAAGGTGTAGATATTGTTGAGTATCTTGACTCGTGTCATGAACAAGAGTGAATTATGTTCTAGATTGAGTGATTATTTGTCTGTTAATTGTTCGTGTATCAACTACTCTAAAATGAGTAAAATTTATGTCCATTTTCAAAGTGAAAAACCGTGATTATTTGTCTGTGAATTGTTCGTGTATCAACTTCTCTGAAATGAGTAAAATTTATGTCTAAACTTCAAGTGAAAAACCGTGATTATTTGTCTGTGAATTGTTCGTGTATCAACTTCTTCAAAATACGAGCAAAATTCATGTCCATACTTAAGTAGAAAACCGTCGATCGTTTTGTGGTCAAATGATCTGGAAATATCTCGTTCGGCAAGTACCTTTTATTTCTACTAGTTTTTATACAGACATTAGCAATTTCGGGTTTTGAAATGAAATATTTTCATCTTCAATACAAAAAAATCTAAACAAGCCCTGAGCAGGAACTTCGAGCTCTCATTCATTTGTGGAGAAAATTACCTCAAAATTTTGTATTACATGAGATTGATACTAAATATACAGGGTTACAGGGTAAGTCGTACTGAATATTGAAGGAAGTTATTTTTCAGGTCATTTCTGATGAATTTGATCATATAATATGTTAAGTATCCCAAATTTCACCGTTATTGAGATATTGAGTTTTGTAAGAAATTTTTAAAATCCCTCATTTTTTGTGTTTTTTTCGTTTTTTCCAGAATTAGAGCTTCTAAGGTCTCTTTTTTGACGTATTCTGTAAGAGAGGATGCCAATTAATAAAAATGATCAAAAAAACAGAACCTTCCACTAACAGTTAAAAATGACAGCTCGACGAATGTTTCAATTGGAGAATTTCATCGAATGTTTTTTTTTCTTGGCAAACACTCTCCAATTCATAAGGTCAATGATGGTTACTTCTATTTTTAATGAGAAGGTGTAGATATTGTTGAGTATCTTGACTCGTGTCCGATGAACAAGAGTGAATTATGTATAACGAAACACTAGATTGAGTGATTATTTGTCTGTAAATTGTTCGTGTATCAACTTCTCCAAAATACGTTTAAAATTTATGTTCATACTTTAAGTGGAAAACCGTGATTATTTGTCTGTAAATTATTCATGTATCAGCTTCTCCAAAATGAGTTAAATTTATATCCATTGTTTAAGTGAGAAACTGTGTCGTTTTGTGGTCAAATGATCTGGAAGTATCTCGTTCGTACCTTTTATTTCTACCAGTTTTATACCCACATTAGCAATTTCGGGTTTTTGAAATGATATTATTTCATCTTCAATACAAAAAATTCAAGAAAGCCCTGAGTAGGATTTTTTGTGCGCTCGTTCATTTGTGGAGCAATGGGGCTTTTACCTTAAAAAATTTTTGTTACATGAGATTGATTTCAAATATACGGGGTTACAGGTTAAGTCGTACTGAATATTGAAGGACGTTATTGTTCAGGTCAATTCTGATTAATTTGGTCCTATAATACAGGGTTTTCCTTTTAAGTTGGCCTATTAGACGTTTTTGGAGAACTAGTGAATATTTTGTTCTGAAATTTCAGGTGGAGCCTTGATGATAAAGAAACTCTTCGCCTAAAATAGTTGCAAGTCGACAGTGTTGCCACGTCTATCTCAAACGCATATCTACTTTCTTATTTCAAATGGAACTACCTATATTTTTATTTATGTATGGATTCAATACCAAATTGGCAGTAAAACTTACTAAAAGAATTTTTCTGCCATGCACTGTTGCCAAGTAATGCACAAATTCTTGAAATCTTTGACATCCGCGTTGCCAGTTTGGAAACGCAATATCTCGATTATATTCAATGCGAATGAAATAAACTCAACTGAAATTCTTCAGTATTTATAGTCATGATCTATGGACATAATACTGTGTGAGTATACAGTATAAAGTGAATTATCGGAATAAATTCTATGGTTGAGGTCATGAGCATTGGGCCAGGATTACCGAAAGCCAAAACAGTTTTCGGAATTTATTTCCAGTAACTCATGCTAAATGTGGATAACGATTGTTGAAGGTCCTACAGGTCCTTTCAATAATGTTTTGGCATTCCTCGTGAATTGTGAGACAACCCGAATCGTGTTTGAATAACATGAGTAAATTTTTTCCTATGACATCCAGTAGCATCGAACACTTTTTATGATTTCAAACATAGAATCTACTTCAATAATTTACCTTATAATCATAGAGCCATTTCATCGTAAACACGACCATAGATAATGACTACAAATACTGAGAATTTCAGTATTTTCATTTTATTCGAAAACTATCCAAAATAAATAATTAGTGTGATGGGAGACTGAATTCATTTTCTATTTAGAATCGAATGCTGTTGAATGAAAATAGAGTTGCCATTTGAAAATCTCGAAATCTTCCAATTTTAAGTTCCACATTTTCGAAGCAATATCTTTGAACAACCTTACGATGTATCAAATACTGAATGTACCACATGAATTCATGGATCCTATACTGTGAGACTGCGGAGTTTGGTTCCGTTCCCATTGAAAATAATCGAGATTTTGCATTTCCAAACTGGAAATGCAGATGCTAAAAACTTCAAGAGTTTTTGCATAACCTGGCAACAGTGCATGACAGAGAAATTTTTGTCAGTAGGTTAATTCGCGAATTTGGTATTGAATCGATACATAAATAAAGATATAGGTAGTTCAATTTGAAACAACAAAAGCACCTTCATTCTCGAGACTCCACCTAAAGTTTCAGAACGAAATATTCACTAGTTCTAGGAAAACTTCTGATAGGCCAACTTGAAAGGAAAACCCTGTATGTTATCCGAAATTTCACCGTTATTCAGATATTGAGTTTTGAACAAATTCTCTAAACTCCCTCATTTTTGTGTTTTTGTTAGAGCTTTTAAGGTCTGTTTTTTATGTATTCGGTAAGAGAGGATGCCATTAATGAAAATGATAAAAAAACAGAACCTTCCACTTACAGTTAAAAAAGACAGCTCGACGTATGTTATAATTGAAGAATTTTCACCTAATGTTTTCCACTTTGAAGCGCGTTTTTCAGAACAAAATTTATGGAAGTTATTCCGCATATACTTTTGAAAACTTCTCCGTTTTCTCAGCTTTTCGAAAAGGTTGCTATTGCATAAGGTGAAAAAGTGACCGAATTACTGTTGAAGTAGTAGAGGGTACATTTTTACTTTAAGGTAGAAGAAACTAATATCATAAATGGTACAAAAATAACATCAGGCAAATGACCATCACGACCCGCTTACAGGACCATATCTTTTCAATGAAAATTTCCATAAACAAATCGCAAAGTGCCTCATGAATTCCATATTTGAGGTCTTGAATCGGCGCTGGGCTATTGGCGTAGATTTTTTTTTTTCGTGGCCCCAAAGGAAGAAGCCGCAAGGTGTTAAATCACACGATCTCGGTGGCCAATTGTAATGACCTCTTCGAGAGATAACACGGTCCGGAAACTTCTTCAGCAAAAGATTAATGGTTTCGTTGTTTGTGTGGCAGTTATTGTGTTTACTGAACTTTATAAGCCTTAAGACCCAAATCTTTATGCAAAATATGATGTACTGACGTTTGTGGAATGCGTAATTCCTAAGAACGACGAGGAATATACAAACCTGGATTTTCTTCAACACTTTCGGATACTGCAGCAATATTTTCGGCTGTTCTTGAGCGGGTTTTATTTTTCACATCACTAAATGGTTCCAACAGCTTGAATTTTCCCACCAATTTTTTTATTGTGATTCGACAAAGTGCTTCACGACGACCCAAAAATGTTCGAGTTTTACGAACCGTCTCTGCCAAATTTTCACCATTTTTATAGTGAATTTTAATAATTTCAATGCGTTCTTGAAGCGTGTATCGTTCCATTTTTATGAATGGCGTAGTTTCTACTTGTCAAATATCAAAAAATGACAGCTTCAAACGTGACATCTACCGAAATAGCGGGCTATTCAAAATAACACCTCTTATTGGAAAACCCTTTAGTTGATGTTGTTTTCTATTTCTATTGTCACTAATTGTATGTGGATTTGAAATATATTTAGGTACCTCATGGAAATTTATCACTGGACGGAGTTGAGAATGTGTGTTTTCTTTACCCGAGTGAGTTATTTCAAGGCAAAACTATAAATCATCTCGCCGGAAGATGAATTATGCGACATATTGCCATAAATCTCGACACAACTCTTTGAAACTGAAATCTTTCCGATTTACCATGGAAATAACAGTTCGACCGAGTTATATTATTTGTTCCGCATGATTTCGAATAGGCGAAAAGAAAATATATTTCTCTGAATTTAAATCTATCGTCTAGACTCTAGACCTAGAGCATAAATCTACGTCAAGTTGTTGATTATCTTGATGATCGTAGGCACTTTAAACTTTTGAAATAAAGGAATTTCAATAAAGAACATCGATCATGAAATTGAATGAAACCATATATGAGGTAATATATTCCATTACTAATTCTTATTTTCGCAGAATGCTGAAATATAGCATATTAGGGTAGGTCTGATTTTACTTCATCGAAAACCTACAAAATATAACAAATCCAATAAAGTTCGCCATAATTTTCAAATAAATTCTGTTCTGTTCTACGGTTATAGATGTTGCATTTTTCATTTACGCCTTACGTTCGAGAGCGTCTGCGTACTGTAGTTTGCTTCGGATCTATTAATTTTCAACGGCAATTGATTAATTAGACCGAGCTCAACAATTATCAGTAATAACCGTTTCAGCAGTTTCTACAGAATTTTTGCAAAATGCTGAAATATAGCGTTTTAGGGAGGGGTCAACCCCTCAGCCATTTTTCGTCCGAAATTTCATAATTTTAGATGATCATTTTATGTGCTTATATTGAAGGAGAAGATTGAAAAAGATAATGCAATTCATTTTCCATTCGGGCTGTTCAAACGGAAAGTATGCAAGTTTTAAATATTGAGTTCTGTGAAAAATGCCATTTAAACAGTTGAACGCTTGTGGATATCGATTCGAAAGTATTTTTTCTGATTCTTCTACCTCGAAGACATATAAAAACATACCGAATTCAATAAAGTCCGCCATACTTTTCAAATAAATTCAGATTATAGATTTTGCATTCTTCAATTTTCGAGTTGCGTTGGAGAGCCTTTGCGTAATGCAGTTCGCTTCGGATTTTCTGATTTTTGTAAAAGATTTGAAATAAACAAGTACTGCAAAAGATAATTAACAATTTCACAATAACGTTCCTTGGTGTATAAATCGATCCTACGAGCCAATCTTTGTCAACGCAGTTAACATTGTTGTACATGTTTATACGATTAGTACATAAAATTAGTACATAAATTACCACTCGATTCAAGAAGAAGGTCAATTTCTTCCTGGAAATGCCCTGGCAATTTGATATCAGCAAGGAACACGCATGAAGTGTTCGATCTTTTAATCTTTAGAGTTCCTCAAAGGATAATTCGATTCGAGTTGAGGTACTTGGGTGTGAGACTCACCATTGGCTAGGTTGCAACAAGAATTTGTTTACTAATTCTGATTTCCTCAATCAGAAGCCAGAATTTTCGTGGAAGAAAACTCGGTATTCACAGTATAAGCAGTGAAAAATAAACGGAATACCTTACGGTTCTACATAACACAGAAGTGCACTAAGAGAAAATCCTCAGAATAAAAGTCTTCTCTTATGAGTGAGGTATTTCTTGTCAACACATATCATATTTCCATGAAGGCTTATAAATTCAGCAATTTTATGTAGAATCTAGGATGAAAAAAATGGATATGAATTCGGAAAGGTAGGAATATTTGTCAAGCTTAGCCTTTCTTCGAATGAAGTCGACCTTAAGATCCTCAAATTTTCCCATGAAAGAATTTTCTTGAAAAATCCTCTAGTAGAAAATCCCTAGTGTCTAGGAATCTCTCCTCATATTATGGCAACCCTGCACGGTGGGTGTAATTGCATTTATTTAGAGTATTAAAAGTGACCGTGCTTGAGCTACAGCCTACGTTCCAGATGGAAGACGTCCGTGACTGAATTATTTTAGACTACAGGCCCGTGTTGAAAAAATTATGGGTCATTTGAACCACCAGGTGACCTATTAGGCCAAGCAATAGAGATATTTCCTTGACAAAAAATACTACCTGGAAGCCACCTATGCCATTCCGAGCAGGACAGTCCATAGTTTATTCCCACCATGTTTTAAACACGAAAATGCCATTTTTTTATTTGTTATTAACAAAAAACAACAAAAATACGCATTCTTTTTAGTTTTTTCGTTGCAGAATGGAAACTATTGATGTAGTGGTAACGTTGCAATGGGATGAATTGTAGAGAATTACATTGTGAAGAGAATGATGGGTCAAACGATCCGATCGAATAATTAAAACTGGAGAAAAGAGGAAAAAACCGGAAAATTGCGTGTTTTTTCTTTTAACTCATAACTCTGCCATTTTGCAATATTAAGAACTGAAACTTCACACGATAGTAGCTATTGACGTGCAATTCATGTGTGCCAAAATTAGATTCGGTCGGATAAATAGTTTTCACATAATTCCCATTTGAATTTTTTTTTGACATATTTTCGCGGAGAGCTGGATGCGTTTGAGGTCGTCCGATTGAAATTAAAAAAATTGATTTGGAAAGAAGACGTGATCAGTAACAAAACGTCTATTCTGATTTTTCAATAAAACGCGTTTAAGTGTGTTAAAAACCAGTGAGAACATGAGGGAAAACGACCGACCAAGCGAGAGTGGTCGAGTGGTGAGGGAATGATCGAATCGAGGAGAAACGCCGCTGAAGCCAACGGTCGCAGAGCGCACCAAATGTTGTACACATATACGTTTCCCCTCGATTCGCTTATTTCCTCTCCACTCGACCGCTCTCGCTCGGTCGGCCGTTTTCCCTCATGTTCCCACTGGTTTTTAACACACTTAAACGCGTTTTATTGAAAAATCAGAATAGACGTTTTGTTACTGATCACGTCTTCTTTCCAAATCAATTTTTTTAATTTCAATCGGACGACCTCAAACGCATCCAGCTCTCCGCGAAAATATGTCCAAAAAAAATTCAAATGGGAATAATTTGAAAACTATTTATCCGACCGAATCCAATTTTGGCACACATGAATTGCACGTCAATAGCTACTATCGTGTGAAGTTTCAGTTCTTAATATTGCAAAATGGCAGAGTTATGAGTTAAAAGAAAAAACACGCAATTTTCCGGTTTTTTCCGCTTTTCTCCAGTTTTAATTATTCGATCGGATCGTTTGACCCATCATTATCTTCACAATGTAATTCTCTACAATTCATCCCATTGCAACGTTATCACCGCATCAATAGTTTCCATTCTGCGACGAAAAAACTAAAAAGAACGCGTATTTTTGCTGTTTTTTGTTAATAACAAATAAAAAAATGGAATTTTCGTGTTTAAAACATGGTGGGAATAAACTACGGACTGTCCTGCTCGGAATGGCACAGGTGGCTTCCAGGTAGTATTTTTGTCAAAAAACTAAGCATTTCTAGCTCTGTTGCTTGGCGTATATCTAGAACGATATAAGAGCATAAAATAATAAGATTCAGCACTATGCCGTCACTTGTAAGCTGTTCAACTGAGTGCGGGTGAGAATTCTAAAGTACAGGTAGAGTGGGTAAATTTTGGTCACATATTTTTGTACGGCATTCTTACCATCGATAGATCCGTGAAAAATAATAAGAAAACGCATAGCGCCGTAAAAAAATGTGGAGCCACAAAGTCGAAATTTTTTTTAAATTTTCCGACAATTACCAGGGTAAATTTGGTCATTTGATTTTGTACGGCATCTGTGTCATACTATTTCAATACTGCTTCTAATCCATTATTCCGCAACGCCGTACAAAAATCATGCGACAAGGGGAAAAAATTTAGGGTTGCAATCCCCTCTCTTTCCGTAGTCCAGGGGGTGATTTGACACAACATGAAATAAATTTATTTTGAAAGTATTTTATGCAAAGATAATATTTTTTTAAATGCCGTACATTTTCGTTGGTTCAAAGGGGAAAAAAAGAAAAAATCCATTTATTTGTACTAATTTTCATAGTCTTTTCGTGATTCTAGGTTTCTAGTTAGAAACTATGTTGAATATGGGTTTGTATTCTATCCATTTATACCAAAATATAGACATATTGTCACTGATAATTCCAAAATACAACATATTTTTGAGAATTACTCATGACACTGAAGTTTGCAGTACTAGATAGGTCGCCTGGTGGTTCAAATGACCCATAATTTTTTCAACACGGGCCTGTAGTCTATTTCGTACAATTTGGCTGCAAATGGAACTTTCGAGTAGAGGTGACGTGAAAGATGGGTTGAAACGCCGATTAATTCATAAGACAGAACCTGCTGACCTTTTGCATATACGTTGGTGTCGTAACTTATTGTAATAAGACATCTTGTAATTGATACATTGACCGTTGCACTCATTGAAATACAATGTTTCATTGAGGTTTATGGGGTAGAGGTAACGGTTGTTGCAGGAAACCAGTAGTTGACCTGTCTGCTCAATACAAGTGTCATCAGCTTGCAGATTTAGGACAGGCGCACATAAAGTGCTAAGTACTCGGGATTATGCCCAGGAAGTACTCAATATGTTGTTGCAGGGAATGCATTTGGAGCAACAACATGTAAGGGTAGCATCAGAGAGTTAAACTGCACATGCGCCTTCTACAACGTCTCCACTACCAATAGATTCTTCTCAAAATTGAAGGAACCCACAAAGAAAGAACTAATGTCATCTGTGGTTCATAAGATACCATGTTTGGATTGTGATAGGAGTTATATAGGACAGACTCGACAATATTTGAAAGATAGAATAAAACAACACAAATATGATATAAGGAACATAAACAACAAGGAAAAGACTGCCCTAATCTATCATGTGTTCGGTGAAGGTCATAATTTCGGCTTCGGGGATGTAGAGATACTAGATGTGGAGAGAAATGGTTATAAGAGGAATATCAGTGAGATGGTTTCCATCAGGAGTAATAACACCGTAAATTTTAGGGAAGACGTCAATAACCTAAGCTATTTTTATGAAATATTATTGGACATAACGTGACAAATAACATAGGGAAAGAGGAGGTGACGTTCAAAGAACATGTTTGAGAAGGAGAAGAAAAAGAAAAAAGAAAGAGATCTGACAGTTTGTGTGATTTTGTTGATTGTGATTTTTGACATTTGAAGTTTCCAACTTTACATCTATGTTCTGATTTATTTTCTGACGACGCTGGGGAGATTATATAAAAAACATGTTTTTGAGATCGGTCAATTCATGAAACTTTGTGACTGTATACCTAATATTTTCTCTAACAACATAGTATTCTTGAGCCCTGAAGAAGGAGGAATTCGCCTCCGAAACGTTGGCAAATTGAACACTTGAGAAAATAAAAAATACACTATCCAAATTCCTGATAAGTTTTATTATTAAAAAGGTAGCATTACAATTTTTCGTGTGTGGAATCTTTACTATCTTACCACCTTGCATCTCGACTGAGTGTCTGCCATTAGACGAAGTGATTTCCAATAATTCTACTCGTCGACAATCTCCATAACACAACCAAAACGGGCCTTCACCATATTGGCCCAACACACTTTTTTCGGAATAGTCACGATTCGGTTTACAAAGTGATAGTCGAAGTGAAAGGTTTTGGACGAGTGCAAATCAATTTTTCTCAGGGAGTTGTGCCCTTACAATGCAGATGAATAATGTGGTGCTGGAGTTGTAGCCATCTCATTGTCGTTGAACGAACAATGGTTAGTGCCATCTAAAGGGTTTTTCAATAAGAGGTGTTATTTTGAATAGCCCAGCGTCGATTCAAGACCTCAAAGAAGGAATTCGTGAGGCTAGCGAGGACATAGTGCAGCCACTTCGCAATTTGGTTATGGAAAATTTCATTAAAAGGATATGTTCCTGTAAACATGGTCGTGGTGGTCATTTGCCTGATGTCATTTTCCACTATTAACGGCATAGCTTTTTCTTTATAGTGAAATGAACATTCGATCATCTATATTGAAAATTTGGCATTTTTCTTTGAATATCAAAATAACACCTTTTATTGGATAACTATTATTTCGGTAGAAAAAGCGAAATTCCATGTATCCCTTATACAGTTGACCTCAATCATGGAATATTTTCCGTTTGAAAGTTTACTAGGTGATTCTTCAACGCCAGTGAAGCCTTGTATATCGTCAATTTATTAACCATTTTCATTGTTTGACTTTGAAAAAAAAAATAATAGGTACGTCAAGAGGAAAACATTTTCCCACGTAATTTGTCGAGATTCTTATAATATCCCAAAGAAACTATCCGATATCGTCTATAATTTCTTATCTTCATTGTTCTGGAAGTTCCGTCATAACATTTTTTATGATTTTTAGCAGCCCGATTAACCTCTGTATTGACGTCCTAGGATTTCTATATTATCTTCTTCTACTGGTGATTTTGTATGAATTAGCTGTTGTGTCTATCTTTAAGTTGTGAGAACCGATATTGGTGCAGCTGCAGAACCTAACTGTATATTGTGTTTTGTGCACCATATATTGATATGATTGGGTGAAAAATTTCTATATTTGTTTATGGGAATATACCTAAATGGATGAGGTTGTGTATGTGATTTTATTCCAATTATCTTTGGCATTGCTTTATGTATTCAGATAATTAATCAGGTTATATTAATGAAGGTTTTTTGTATTACGAGGAGGTTGATAATACTAAGTTATTTTAATATTCAAGTAAAAATGGCATTGATATTCTTCCAGGAACTCAAAATCAAAAAACGGACCTCGAAGTGGCAAGTTTTTGAATGATCCAGTAAAAAAATGAGCCTTCTGTATGGATATTAAACATTATTATCCTCAATTCAATGGAATTTTCTTTATAACAAACATCGCCGTAATTAAGATCTTTACCTAAGTATCGAACTGTGCTCTCTGATTCGAAAAGTGATCAAACTTGAGTTTTTGATCATTTGAAAACTTCATCTATCATCTTCTAATGAGCATCTATTTCAATTTCATCTGTTCTTCTGTTAAAAACAATTGGCAATTTTGAGTGAAGTGTGTGAGACTCAACCAACTGAGTGATGACCACAAAGCCGGTGCAGAAAAAGTTAATCATCCCTTTTTCCCTATCCCAAACGCCTCTTCTGCTAACAGATAAGGGGTGAGTTCACCGACACCTTCTCTTTCAAGTGCATACATTTTCATTCTGTAAATTGCTCAATCTTGTAATTGTCGTCTGAAATTGGTTGCAGTCATTTGGAACCATTTAAATCATAATAATACCCTCTTCGCCAAGGAACCAACTCGCCGAGGGAAAACAAATTCTAATTCTTTAATAATCAAATTCTATTTTGTACACAACTGGGCAAACTATTCTACATTAAAAATAAGCCCAAGTTTGTCATATAAACATATGTCGAGAAATGTTTCCTCTCCGAGATACGGGGTGTTGAAATTATAGGAAAAAATTTTTTTTTTATTAATAACTTTCACACTGCTTAAAATATTTTTATGAAATTTGAGACAAAGATTTTGAGCCTCAAGGAGCACTTTTTGCATAATATTACATCTTTTCTATTCTACCAGTGGCGTCCGAACTGCAGCGAGACTGAATATATTCAGATAAAAAATGATACGCCACTAGTTTTTTCGACAATAAAAATTACTATTTGAATCCTTATTTAATTTGGTGCAAATTCGGTCTCTTGACTTCTTGCTGTACGAGGCACCGTTTACGGAAAATAAAACATGCATGAAGAAGTCGCCAAGATTTGATAAGCTAGGAACAGAATAATAATAAGACTTTTATTGCAATATAAAAATTTTGGCGTTTTTGTGTTTTTTTAACCGTAAACGGTGCCTCGCACAGTAAAAAGTCAGGAGATCGAATTTGCTCCAAATTAAATGAGGATTTAAATTACAATTTTAATTGTCGGAAATACTAGTGGCGTATCATTTTTTATCTTAAAATATTCAGTATCGCTGACACCACTGGTAGAATAGAAAAGAAATGATATTATGCAAAAAGTGCTCCTTGACGCTCAAAGCCTAAGTCTCAAATTTCATAAAAATGTTTCAAGCGGTGTGAAAGTTAAGGAGAGGAAACATTTCTCGACATAAGTTGCTATGACAAACTAGGGCTTATTTCTGATGTAGAATAGTTGGTTGAAATTTCTTGATTACGATCTGGACCATCCTGTAGATAGAATAAGGAGCAATTTGATATTTTTAATGATCGACCAATCTAGCAGTTCACTATTGTATTTACGTATTTAATATACCTAATTGATTGCAACAGAGTTTGTTTGGAAGTTCAAATTTGCGAATTGAAAGGTTAAGTATCGAGACCAGTGAACCTTCTCTTTGACTATTCAGATTCAACAAACGTATAAAATATAATGCGGCAATTATTATTCTTGCTTTATTATCATACGATCTCGAAATTATATGCCAATTGCGGAAATATGAATAAGTTACAATTTCAGCATTTTTCATTCTGAGGTCTGAGTAGATAGCCTGTTAACATTATCGCTGAAATCATTATAAAGAACAAGATAAAATGTGCATCGCTTGTTGCCACATAGGCTGAAAAGTTCCCACTCTAGCAATTTTTTTGTGCAAAATAGTATATTGCTTACCGGGAAGGTGAAGCTTAACATTTCTGGGCGAATGTGAAAATGTGTCTTTTCCTACGAGGTGAACATACTTCTTTACTGCATTTCCTTTATTTGACCGAGTTTAATTAATTCTGAGAAAAACCTCATTTTCGAAAATGTAAGGTCCAATGACTCCGCCGGACTATAAACCGCACCAAACAGTGACACGCTAAGGATAGAGAGGCTTTTCAACAATAACTCTTGGGTTTTCCGAGCCCCAGATGCGACAATTCTGCTTGTTGACGAAGCCACCGAAGTGGAAATGGGCCTAATCACTCAAGATGATTTTTCGATGGAATTCCGGATCATTTTCATGCATTTCAATGACTAAATCAGCAGAGACACAACGTTGTTGATGATCGGCCGGCTTGAGTTCTTGTGTCTTGTGTTAACTGAACTTTATAAGCCTTAAGACCCAAATCTTTATGCAAAATACGGTGTAATGACGTTTGTGAAATGCCTAATTCCAAAGAACGACGAGGAATAGACAAACCTGGGTTTTCTTCAACACTCTCGGCTACAGCAGCATTATTCTCGGCTGTTCTTGCGCTACGTGCACGGGTTTTATTCTTCACATCACTAACTTGTCCCGACAGCTCGAATTTTTCCAATAATTTCTTCATTGCAGTCAGACAAGGTGCTTCACAACGACCCAAAAATGTTCGAGTTTTACGAACCGTCTCTGCCAAGTTTTCACATTTTTTATAGTGAAATTTTAATAATAGCAATGCGTTCTTGAAGCGTATATTGTTCAGTTTTATTGATGGTGTAGTTTAAACTTGTCAAATGTCAAAAAATTACAGCTTCAAACGTGACATCAGCCGAAATAGGGGATTTTTCGAAATAACACCACTTATTGGAATAGTATATAACATTACTAGCAAGGTAAGAGGGTTTTTACTGGCGAATGGAGGATATAATTGACGAGCCGCAGGCGAGTCAGTTACCTCTTTGAGCCAGTAAAACCCGTTACCTTGCGTGTATTGTTTTATATTTTATTTGTTTCTCATTTGTAAAAAGATTAGATAAATTCCAAAAAATCTCAATAATTTTCGCTTGACATTTCTAAAAATTGGATTATTTATGACATCGGAAAATTATGACAACTGTCAGTGGCTTTACGAGAGGGAAGTTCTTCGAGAATATTTGCTCATTCTGACGAAAAAGGCCAGATCCAAATGAAACAAGGCATGAATATTGTTTTAAATACTTTTATAACGTTTATTACTAAAAATATTTGTTCGAGAAACGATGAAATTAGCAGAATGAATGAAATTAGAAGCGAGTACGTGAAACTGTCAGTGAGTTTACAGGTCAAAAACCTCTAGGATATTTTTGCAATTTTGAGAAGGAAAACAGATAAATACGAATAAAACAAGGTACGAATATCGTTTTCGAATAGTTTGAGAACGTTTATTGAGAAAAACATTTGTTCCAGGAACTCTGAAATTAGAGGCATGAATGAAATTAGAGGCAAGTACTTGACAACTCTCAATGTAAATAATACTACTAACTTGTAAAAATTTTACAAGTCAACTGTCAGTTTTACAAGTTAGTGACTTGATAAAATAAACTTTCTTGATTAATATTGTGTTTTTGGAAACTGACGTTTACAAATGAGAAACAAATAAAACCCTTTACATTCATAAATGTACTCTTATATTGTGGAATGTTGCCTTACACAATACCTACCACAGAAAACAATCACCGTCATTTGAGCAGGTATCTTCTAACCGCTTTACTTCATTAATTCAACTTCAAGTCAGTCATGCGTTGAAATCAATATAATATGTAGTAGGTCGTAGTTTTCTCGTTGCTCTATTGAATAGATTGGATTTCTCACAGGACTCAAGTTTCTTAGGAAGTAAACTAACTGATATCTAGGTTTTATCTCTGTAGTAATTGCGTCTGTATCAATATCATAAAGTGTGGTGAAATTATTTTGCTTGACTTTTCTGCTCGTTTTTTTCTAAGTAATCAGTGAGCGATAGTTTTTGATCCGACTTTTTGAGTTTTGAGCCAAGAGTCTAGGACTTACTTATCAAGAAACTATGTAAACATTTTTACTTTTGGACTTTATGAGCTAGAGACTTTCAGGGTAGGTGTGGGATCGAGATGGTCCAGGTTAATTTGTTAATTAGTCTAATCGGTCTAATTATTTTCTTGTTAAAATGATCTGATATTCTCAAACCAGAAATCCATTCGGTTTGATATTTAACAGTTAGGTGCATAAAATATGAATCGAATGTAAAGTATTTACCCTGTTTTATTTATGAAAAGATAGCGGTATTTGATTATCAGGGTTTAATATTATTTAAAATATGACAGTGATTGGCGACGTTTCGGGCAGTGCCCTTTTTCTAGCCTGTAAAAAACAACATATACAATGTAAAAAACGATAAGGACAAACAAACAATTTACAAATATTATAAAATTTCTAAACATCTTGTTGAATAGAGATCTAATTTTTATTACCTTCGAAATAATTTATTTAAGTTATTTCATAAAATATGAATGTTATATAGTAAGAGAAATTTTGATAATTTAATTTTTTTACTGACTTTTATGTTTTATCAACTCATAATCTGTGAATTTGTCTTTTTCTTTCTATTCTTGTAAAAAAACCTTATAATTATAGAGGGAAAGTGTCATTAATTTCTTTCTTTATTTTATTGTATTTCGCATTGAAGTGGAAAAATATTAATATTGGATCTATTTTTTTTCAGATTCGAGATAAACACACATAGTTGACTGGTGAGTGAATTAATTCTATTCCTTCTCAATTTTTTGTTTTTCAATATGATTGATCATATCGAGTGATCGTTGCATTTCTGCGAATATTTCAAGAATTAGAAAAAATGTATGATAATCTTACACAAAGATAATTTTATAATACATATCCATTGAAAAACTCGCCACGTGGGTTGCTATTGAACAGTGAACTTATGGAAGGATATCAATCCCTTCTGCAATTTTCAATATGAAAAACTATTCCTCCATGATTAATAGATTCTAAAATGAAATTTCATTTAAATAATATATGGGTTCGGAATATAATCTTCATCCAATAAAATTCATAGAAATAATTCAACTGCGCAGTTTTCCGAAAAAAAAACTAGTTTATCTACTACTCATGCAATTAGATTCATGAAGAATGCACTTAGGGAGGTATTTGCATTACTGAACAACTCGAAGCTATCATATTGTAAAATGAGCAATTTCTTATCTCACAATTTATTACTTCTGATTGGAAAAACGGCCATAACTATTCACGAGTACTGAGTATATCCACAGACTTTAAAGAGAATCAATGCAGGAGATAAGCTTTGGCATATTATGTTTTTTCAAAATTTAAGTTCCATTTTCACTACATTCAGGAGGCTGCCCACTAGACGCAAATTCTGACGTTTTTAAAAAAATTCGGTTCAGACACACACATGGAATTTTGAGTAACCACTATGTTATGTATTATTTATTGGGATCATTGGAAAGCAGCTATGTTGCTTTAGAATTTCATAACATTTGTCTCTGCTTGTGTACAACAAAAAAAGAACTAACTGTTGACGGTATGTTGACTTACGTTTCTCAGGATTCCATGATAGAAAAAAATTCATTGAATTTTCTACAGGACAAGAAGTAAAATTCTTCCTCTGAGCTTTGTATCTTCGGGTTCTTCAAATTATGATTCTTCAGAACACCAGTACATATTGCAAATTACAATCTGCAGATCTTTTATATTGGAGAACCATCTTTCACATGTTCATACTGAGTTAAAAATGAAATTGAATTCAGAAATAAAATAAAAAATTTAAGAAAAGCCCTGAGCAGGAGCTTTTGCTCGATCGTTCATTGGTGGAGCAATAGAACAATTGCCTCAAAATTTTTTATGGGCCTTGAGATTGATACCAAATATATAAATGCACAATCTCAGCACAATCGGAATAATATTCTGGAAATTATCCAGTAAATGAAATATTCGAAAACGAATAATTAAAAAAATAAAATTAATGGTTTTTATGATACGATCCTCTTGAAATCTTGCATGAACATTCAGTATGTCAGTCTTGATTCACAAATTGAATTTCACTCGAACCGGACATCCTGTTATGGAAATATAGAGATTCTTATTTTCAATATTCCAATTGAATTTTCTATGGTCCTGTTAACACTATGGCCACAAAATTTGCATGAACATTCAGTATATCAGTATAAATTCTCAAAAGAGATTTCACTCGAATCGGATATCCTGTTATGGAAATATGGAGTTATCTTCTTTTCAATATTTCAATTGAATTTTCTATCGTTCTGTGTACATTATGGCCACAAAATTTTGCATGAGGCTATTGAGCATCTTGCATGTTGCCCCAACATTTCATCTCGATTGGTTCGTTTTGTCTGAGATATTGAGGAACAAAAATTTTGAATGGCCAAATTTCATGGAACACCGTGTACGATTTGGCGGGTTCACGAACTTAACCGAGGCATTTGGGAGCCGAACTCATCCTAAAATCTGAAGTCTCTAAGACAATCCCTTCGAAAGTTATCGTGCTAACGGACGGCCGAATGGACCCACGGACAGAATTGAATTTGACAACAGATTTATCATCATGGAGACGAACCCTATTGTTTAAGACCATTTTCGGCTCAATATTCGAGAATTGCAGATGTTTGGGCAAACCGATAAGCACTCGTTCAAGTAGAACGAGCGCTAAAAAACGAACCAACTGTTGACGGTATGTTCACATATGTATGTCCCTCATGATTCAAGTCATGACTGAAAAAAAATCAGAATTTTCTGCAGGTTTGAAGAGAAAATGAAGATTTTTTTATTTTCTGGTTCTTCAAATGATGATTGTTTAGAATCACAGTTATGCAGATTACTATCTACAGACCTCCTATATTGGGTTATCATCTTCCACGTAGTTAAAAATAAAATTGAATTGAATTCTGAATTAAAACTAACTAAAATTTCGTGATGACTCATGTCAGATTGAAACATAGAAAGCAAGTCGAAAAAGAAATAACGATCATATCAATCATTCCCAAATACCCCAGTCACAATAACACCGAATAACTCCAACGGTATCTTTCAAACAAAGCGAGTGCAACAATCTAACAACCAAATCTTGGATACAACAAACTTTACACCGAAATGTTTACAAACACTACGGAAGAGCAAGCCGGGCTAGGAGATAATACAAACAACGAAAGTGTTACTTAATTATATATTTTTAGACAAGACTCGAATGGAATATTTCTATATTTCCCGCCGTAACAGATTTTCCTACCTAACGAAGCGCAACTTCTTTGGGAGCCACCATTGAGCTCTTCAAAATGCAGAAATCCGTCATAACCAGTGGCGACTCGTAAGAGTGCAATCAGAGGAGGTCCCAGGAGTCTTTTAATAGACTTTGGTGTTTTTTTTTTAATTCTGAATAACTTGAATTTGACCGAACATTCTGAAGCATCAGAGAAAAGTGAGCAAAACAAACGAATTCATTCATTTCGAACTGTTCTTCGGTCGCATTTATTGTACCATTGTACACGCACATTGAACGATTATGAATAGAACTAACAATTAAATCTGGCATAGCTGGCCGAGGTGTCTTTATTATTTTGGTTTTAAAAATTAATTCAGAATGATAGTAAATATACATACAGGGTGTCCTGAAAACAATGGATAAGCCTGCAACTATAGATAGGCACTGTAGTGGTCTAACTTATTCTAAATTTTGACTTTAATGAAAATTCGACGGTTTCTGAGATATTCATGGTTTTCTTATTTTTAGAAAATTTTCAAATGCGATTAGTTTTTCTAGTGCCATTTCTACAAATGAAGAGGTATTTCGATATGGTTTTTTTTAATTTCACATGAGATAGTTCAGCTATCGGAAACAAAGACTCAAATTCATCAAACTCGTGAATTACAAAAAAAAATTGAAAACTAAATGAAATTTCCTTCAAGTTTGATGAGCTACAGTGTAAAAAAAATGTAGGACGCCCCTGGTAGACATCATCCTAAAAACTTGCTCAGTTATTGCAGATTCCAAAAAGGTATCATAAGCCTAGGCATTCTGTAGTTTTTCATTCTCGTAACTACTTGATTACCAAATAGTCGAAAAATTTCGAAAAACTGTTTTTGTTGTAATCGTTATTCTGAGCTCATGTGTTAGTCAGGAGGCCATTTTTGTTGGAATCTAGTGGAAAATTATTTTTATTTTGAAAAAAGCAGTAGCGTATCGTTTCTCTGGTTGAATAGAAATATGGCATTATTTGCATTCAACACCCTGTATCTCGAAAACCTTACCGGACCTAATTGTATTCGACAAAATTTCTTATTTTCTTACATTCTGTACAGTGTTAGAAGAAAAGTATCAACTTAAAAATACCACAATAGAGGTATGTGAAATATTCATTACAAATAATAAAATAAAACGAATTATTACCAAATTACTATTCGATGGAAAAAATAAAACGAATTAGTACCAATTACTTATTCATTGAAAATGAATAAAGATTTCGAAATCAAACAATGAGTTCAGTCATTCATAGCTTAAATTTATTCATAAGAAATGAAACTTCGCTTGCATAAAACAATAATAACACAGCTCATTACGCAGTAAGAGTGAGAAATCACCTGATTGCAAAATACCCTCAAAGGTGGATAGGCCGGCTTGGCCCTATTTCATGGCCCCGAGATTACCGGACGTAAACCCCCTGGATTTTTTTATTGGGGGTGCCTAAAAGATCTAATCTACTCCAAGCCAATATCTTCGATTGAGGAGTTACGAGCTCGTATCCAAAATGCAGCGGCTCAAATTAATACGTCGCATCAAAAGTGTGTTCATTAAAAGGTGTAGAGCGTGTATTAGGGCGCAAGGACGTCAATTTAAACATTTATTATGAATAAATATTCGATATCGTCGGCTTAATATGCAAATCACATAAGTCCACTTTTGGGCGAATTTGAAAATTTGAGTTATGTCAAGGAGCTTCGTGCGCACCTGTGCAGAAATTCACACAACGCCAAAAAATCTTATAGCTGACGAAGCCCGGAACGACGTTATCTAAGAATTTAAAGAAAATCACTTACGCACATCCACAGATTCACAGTTTTTTTTCCTCTCCTCTAAACTTTGGGTTTTGGACTTATGTGATTTGCATATTAAGGCGACGATATGAATAATGAACTTATTGTTTCATTTTGCATTCTTCATTCATTTCCAATGAATAGTAGGTAATTTGGTAATAGTATTAAAGTTCTTTGAAAGATTCATACTTTTGCTATTGAACAATAACCATAAGGTTAAGCAAATCAGAATAGCTAGGTATAATCATACATATTTTACATTAACACATGAGCTCAGAATAACGATTACAACAAAAACAGTTTTTCTAAATTTTTCGACTATTTGGTAATCAAGTAGTTAAGGGAATGAAAAACTACAGACTGCCTAGGCTTATGGTACCTTTTGGAATCTGCAATAACTGAGCAAGTTTTCAAGATGATGTCTATCAGGGGCGTCCTACAATTTTTTTACACTGTAGTTCATCAAACTTGAAAGAAATTTCATTTAGTTTTAAATTTTTCTTTGTAGTTCACGAGTTTCTAACTTTTTACACTAGTTTGATGAATTTAAGTCCATGTTTCCGACAGCTGAACTATCTCATGTGAAATTAAAAAAAAACGTATCGAAATACCTTTTCATTTGTAGAAATGGCACTAGAAAAACTAATCACACTTGGAAATTCTCTAAAAATACGAAAACCATGAATATCCCCGAAACCGTGGAATTTTCATTAAGGTCAAAATTTGGAATAAGTTAGACCACGACAGTGTCTATCTGTAGTTGCAGGTTTATCCATTGTTTTCGGGACACCCTGTATATAGTACGTTCACGAAAGGTTGAGCGCATAGTATAGGCATTTGTTCATTTATCTGAAGTTGGCAGTATTTGCTGTCATAACGTAAAATAAAGTCAACGTTGCCGAATGTACCCGGCCTCGTCCGACGAGCTTGCTATTTATCAGAGAACTCTATGCAATATTGACAACATTGCGTACCATTCTGACAAAAAAATAAATAACATAACCTGAACCTTTCGTGAACGGACTATACATAAACTTGATTATACTTTACTAGAACTTGAATTTAAATCTGAATATAGTGCAGTGGAATTAGAGAAGTCTGCCCCCTCTGAGCGGCCGCCACTGGACTCATTACACGGCTTTAATTATTGCGTTAATTTCTATTGTTCGCAATTGTTTATCTCCGAGGTTTTTACGCATGAAATAATAATAGATGGGTCTAAGCGTTGTTTATATAAATATTTTTACACTTGTGGAAAACTACGTTTCGTCAATTTTCTCGTTGGTAGTTCATTAGTTCCTTGTGAAGTTAACACGGAATCCTGATTAATTGCCGTTATTATGGGCATTTTTGAAAAAGAAGCGTTTTTTGCTGTTGGGAGGTTTGGATTGTAAGTGTTTTTGCGGCGTTTACCTGGATGATGTATAATTAGTTTCCGTGTTTACTTCGTTTTTCATGGATGAGTATTTTTTTGAAGCGGGATCTCCTTTAAACTAATTATCTCGTCGTAAATTATCCTTATAGAATATTAATGATCTTCGAGCTCCGATTTCGATTTGATCTTGCGAATTTTCAACTTTGTTTAGTGCTAAGAGAGTGTTATCTCATGATAACTCTCCCAAGATATACCAGGGTGTCAATTCTCGGCATCACTCGTCCGACGAACGATACTTTCGTGACATTTTGAGAGAAGAATTTTTGAAATTGTAATGATTTCATCAGTACAAAATGAATGTAGACTTTGGTCCGAACGATTAGTTGACGATATGCTCAGGAATTAACTTGTTTCGAACTATTTCTTCGTTTTTACTCACTCACGAACGTATACATTAGTGAGCGAGTGATCCCGAGAATTGACACCCAGGTTTGTTGGTGGTATTCTGCTTTTCATCTGTAAGTTAGGATAATGTAGCGTACGATTGATCTGTAACTGGCCGACTTACAGATTCGTACAGAATGCAATTCTGGAATGGTTCCTGTAACTTTCTCATTTACAGTGTAACTTTCAAACCACCCATCGAAAAACTTAACCTTCAATCGTAAGATTTGATCTTTGAATATGTATTATGAGTACATGGTTTTGATTTGAATTCGAAAATACATTTATCTGAATGTAGTTTGCGTTTGTTTCTTTCATCTAATAAATTGAAAACAGGAAAGAAACAAATTTCTCGGTTAAAATTGCTGTAGAGTATTTATTAAGTTATAGTACACTGGTTCCTCAATCTGAACATTTTCTGGGCATCCGGCATTTCAAATGGATTCAATTGATCACGCCTTCCCCTTCCAATTCTCATAAAGTTTCTACTTTAAAAAAGAATGATTTTCAGGTCATGTATATTATTGTTTTAACTGTTATGATTTTCTTCCGATAACAATCCAATGAACAAAGCCATATTATTTTTATTCATCATGAATTTCTTATATTAAAACGTTGGTGTTCGTCCTAAAATAAACAAACCATTCAACGTAACCTCACAATATGTCATTCGATAATGCTTCCGATCACCTGTCGAGTACTCGTGAATATTTAACGATTTCTGTAAGCTACAGATCCCTTAAAGAGGTCCAGAATTGCAATTTTCCTGTAAGCTTATGAAAAGTTACAGATTGGCTTACAGATGAAAGCAGAATACCACCATTAAATTGCAGATTGTTAAAGGGCGTCATTTTTCAATGCTACCTCAAGTAGAGCTGTTCTGTTTCAATAAGTTTCTGATTGATGGAAATTAAGAAGAAAGAAAAAGTCGTGTATAAGATATTTCTCAGTTTATTGAAGTTTCGAAAAAAATGATTTTTCGAACTCAACGTTTGAATATGGCAAGGAATTCTTCATGAAAATTCCACGATGGCAACGATGTAAATCGATGTCGACACGATTACTAACGCAAGGTCCAACGATCGACCTTGTAGATGGCAAATTGCAGCCGGACCAAATTTATATATCTGGCGTCACAATTTCTTCTCGCTGTTATGCATCATGCCTTCTTCCTTGTCTCTGAACGTAATTCACCGCAAGGTTCACGTAATTTTCGATACTGAGCAGTTCCGGAAGCCGTGAAATGCATGCTCATATTATGTTTTTATCTTCCTGTTGTTGAAAGCTTTTTATTTTCTTGATGCATCAGTTCAAGTCTACTTAATTTTCTTGAACTGTGTAACCGTTTGAAAGCCTCTGACGTCCATGTGTCATCTTTCATCGTTTTCATTTTCCTGATTCTTCAGAGAGGATTGTGCTATTAAAACTACCCTCTACAGTTAATTTAGTCTATCACTACATAGTATAAAACAAAGTCGCTTTCTCTGTCCCTATGTCTCTTTGTATGCTTAATTCTTTGAAACTACGCAACTGATTTTGATGCGTTTTTTTAAATAGATAGAGTGATTCAAGAGGAAGGTTTATATGTATAATAACATCCATTAAATAGTGGAGAAGTACTGTTATTTTTGAGGTTTCTAATGTGATGTCCGTGCGAAGCCGGGGCGGGTCGCTTCGCTAGTTAATGATATTTTAGACATACACAGTCTTTTCCTCCATGTTTTTCATGAAGTAAATAATCTATGCTCTAGAAATGAGATGAATATTTTCCTCTATTTCAACTGCAATATGCAGGGTGTCTATAAACAAATGCGAGGGACTTAAAGTATGATTCCTCGATGAGGATAAACAAGGGTAGTTCATATATTTTTTTAAATCGATCTCCCTTCCAAGATACAGCCTCTGGAAGGCGATGACGAGTTGACAGTTTTAAATTTTTTTGGGAGTCCCAAAACATAATATGATTCATTAAAAAAATGTTGCACATACAATTTTTTGATCCCATAACATTTTTATTAGGGGTTGAAAATAACAACCCCTTATTATTTTCCTTCAGAAATTTTTTTCGTAGGATAGATATCCGAAAGATAAAATTCTCTCATAGAAATTTCGCTGGAACATTCTCAAAATAAATTTCACTCGAATCGGATTCCTTGTGATAGAAATTAAAAGATTCTTCTCTTCAATATTCCAGTTGAATTTTCTATGCTTCTGTTAACACTATGGCCACAAAATTTTGAATGAGGTTTATAATGAGCATCTCACATGTGATTGGTTTCATTCTAACTGAGATATTGGGAAACAAACATTTTGAATGGCCATATTTTATGGAAAACCCTGTACGATTTGACTGGGTGAAAAACTCAACTTTGACATTTTGAAACCGAACTCACCCTGAAAATCTCTTCGAAAGTTATCGTGCTTACGGCCGGCCGGCAGGCGCCACGGACAGAATTGAATTTAATCACCTTCTTCATCAGGTAGTGGAACCCTATCGTTTGAAACCATTTGGGCGGAACTATATACCACTTGTTTGAGTAGAATGAGTACTCTTAGAATCAATGGAACATATCTACACTTTGTATGGCCTATTGGTTTGTTCAAATCTTCCCTTTAATTCTTATCTTTTCCGCTTTAACAAACAGGGTGTCCCGGAAAATGTGGGAAATCTCTCGGATTCAGATAGAACATAAAAGATGAAGATGGCAAGTTCCCATATTTTTTTTTCCTAGCGACCCTCTCTACGAAAATACGAACTCCTAAATGACGCCAGTGGAAATCCATTTCAGTGGAATAAGTTTCGAACTATTCAATATAATTTTATGAAAATTTGATATGATCAATAGTATTAAGGACCTCTCAAATCACCGCACTCAAATTTCAATTAGCTTGTTCAGTTTACCAGGGAGGACTCGGTTATACATTTTAATGCTTACATTTCAACACCCTTTATGATAAAATGCTAAAAAACAAATTTGGATACTTGAACATTAAGCTAAAGAAAAGGTACTCTTGTTTACTGTCGATAAAATTAACAGTTTTCGAAAAAAGAATAATGAAGGAAGTAAGTAATTGAAATGTATTCCATTAAAATGAATTTCCACTGGCGTTATTTAGGAGGTCGTATCTTCGTAGGGAGGACCGCTAGGAAAAAAATTATGGGAACTTGGCATCTTATTTTTCTGAATCCGAGAGATTTCCCACATTTTCCGGGACCTCCTGTATAGTGAGTTACAGAATTATTAAAACCTACCCTGTGTGTTAATGTTTATCCATATCATTAATTACTCGAAAATGGTTGAATAATGAATATATAATTCGATATAAATAGACAGAAGTGCATCATTACGCTAATATTATTCAACCACACAGAGTTTCATCACTCGAATCAACTCCTCATCGTCTTTCATGTGTTTGTGTTTTAATTTTTAAATTTATCGACCAAACTAGCACCTTGCGGTGACCTTGAATCGAATGTGGCTTCATTACGTAGTCAGCATTGATTGAACGAATAAAGTTTTGGCCTAATTAACGAAAAAGTACGATTCGATGTCATGAAATATAAATTTCAATTAGCGAGATTTGATTTTATGATTATGATGCCTATAAATATCTATGAGGAAATGTTGGCGTTTTAAGGATGTTAAGTATAGAGCGTGTTACATTATGGTATGTCACAACTTGGGGGGATGAATCTTCATGTAATTTTAAGAAAAAAAGTTTGTATAAACTTCGTAACGGAACTACAGGGTGTTGAAATTTCCAAAAAAATTGTGTTTTTCTTCATAACTCCAGTAGGTAGTTTTTGAGACATTCAGTTCAAAGTAGGAATGCGAGCTATTTTCAACAGTTTCCATCATTGCACGTTCTGAATCTCAACTAGAACCTTCAGGGTGTTTTCTTTTCCGGAGCCATGTCTCCTTTTCCCTCTCAAACTTTTTTGCGGTACGCCACAGGTCAGCGTAAAGTCAATTTTTGATATCTTCGTTGAATTTAGAAACTTTTTGACTCTTGTAATTTTTTCGTATCTATAACCGTTTTCGAGTAAAAAAGTGAGAGGGAAAAAGGAGACGTATGGCTCCGGAAAAAAACACCCTATAGATTCTAGTTAAGATTCAGGACGTGCAATGATGGAGACTATTGAAAATAGCGCTCGCATTCCAAATTTGGACTGAATATCTCAAAAACTGCAGGAGTTATGAAGGAAAAACCATTTTTTTTAGAAATTTCAACATCCTCCGTCAAAAAAACTCTTTTTCTTAAAATTACATGTAGATTCACCCCTCGAGTTGTGACATACTATTAGGTAACACTCTGTATAGCGAATGATTTTTCTTTTGATGGACTGAAAACATTGGCTTTTCTGAGTTTTCATAATTATACAATTAAGGAAGATACACTTGAATTGAACAAACCTGGCGGAAACAATAATGAAATGTCGCTCCATAGTGGGATATTGCACTATTTTTCTGTTTAAGGAACTGAAACAAACATTGTTTACGTTAGGGAAATCCAGGGTCTCTATAAATGATTTTAACAGCACAGTTGGCGTTGGACTATTATTAATGTTTATATTCCGACATGAACTTCAATTTAAACAAACGATACTATGAGTTAAGGCTGGTCATTCCGAAAGAAATTGAATAATATGACTTAAATTGTAAATTTCTATAATTTGCCTAAAAAACGATAAGATAAAAAATTTCCAAAGCCACCTACGATGTTACAATCATTTATAACGACCCCGTAGTTTTCAGTACAATTATTACTTACTCACAAAAAATATGAGTTCAAATTAGCTTATCGAAGTTTTATTCGAGAATTGAAGCTTTTTGGGCTCTCGTTCTATTTGAACGAGTGCTATATCGTTTTGCCCAAATGTCTGTTATTTTCGAATTTCGATCCGAAAGAGGTCTCAAACGATAGGGTTCTACTCCCTGATGACGAATTCATGGTCAAATTAAATTCTGCCCATGGGGCCATCCGTCCGGCCGTCAGCACATTAACTTTCGGAGAAATTGTCCTGAGACTTGAAATTTTCCTGAGACAAAACGAAATTTTGCGGCCACATACAAGATGCTTATAAAAAGCTTCATGCATGGCCATAGATTCAATATAGAAAATTCATCCGAACGATAGGAGAAAGACGCCAACAGAATTCGTAGTTGATCTTATTCATTCCGACAAAAATGTAATTCTCGAATATATCACTGTCTACATAACTGGAAGGAAAAATTTATTTCTCTGAATTTTCATACCGGTATAGACATGAAGAAGACACTGTCATGAAAGTATTGTGAACCAGAGCGCAAAAAAATTTACTTTCCTTCAGAATTTCAAGTCTGTTGAGTTTTTGATCATGATCACCCTACACATTATTGTCAAGACTACACTATAATCAAAAGTCGATTCCGGTTTAACCCATAGTCCAAAACCCATAACTAATTTCCCCAAATTTACCTAGCAAATGTATCATCTTCCACTTTCCACAAAATGATTTTTTTTCGTATCAGTCTACTGACCCACTCATGACTAGATGATTACACATAGGGACCATTAGCCGAGTTACAGTTCTGTCTCCGAATTAACCGACCACTTATACGGATTAGGCATACCATAGTTCGTGCTATATCTGGTTACAGTGTGATATACATTTGTATGAATGAATTGAATTTTTTATGGTTCTGTTGACACTATGGCAACAAAATTTAGCAAGAGGCTTATCATGAGCATCTGAATGTGGCCGCAAAATTTAATTTCGATTGGTTCCTTTTTGTCTGAGATGTAAAGGAACAAAAATTTTGAATGGCCATATTTTATAGAACACCCTGCACGATTTGGCTGGTTAATGAACTCAACCAAGCCTTTAAGGAACCTCACCCTGTAAATTTCAAGTCTCTAGGGCAATCCCTTCTTCGAAAGTTATCTACCGGCCCCACGGATAGAATTGAATTTGACCACGATTACGTCATCAGGGAGTAGAACCCTATCGTTTGAGACCATTTTCGCCTCAAATATTGAAAATTATAGACACTTGGGCAAAACGATAAAGCACTGGTTCAAGTAGAACCAGCGCTCAAAAACACTATACGATCGAAATTTGTCCACTTTGAAAGTAGACACCCTTACTTTCAAAGTGGACAAATTTCGGGAGGTGATTATACAAGTGATATGCAACAAAAATGTCATATAAGACATGGTCGAAATGTTGACGGTTTTTCTTCAATTGAACATTTCTTAATTTCACGAAAAATTTCAAGTTTTTTCTCTGAAAATATCATTATTCAGTTTTCCTTGTAGTCTCATCAAATTTGACCACATATTCGGAATGAGCAATAAATTTGCTACAAGATGAGAGTATGTGCAGAAAAGACTCTTATTGTCGGCGTGGTAAGGAGAAGAATATCACGATTCTGAAGTTAACAAAATCAGTCCTATTTTTCCAATGGTTTTTTCGATAAAATATTAATGGTTATGCACACGCTTTATTTTCAGTAAAAAATACCTCATATAGTGTACTTTCGAATGATATAACAACGAAAAAGTCTAAAAATTCCGAATCCAAATCTGCTCCATTTCGAAGATCTTCGTGATCTAATTTTAATGTAGTTTTGTGAAATCATCAGTTAATCTTGAATCAAAATAATAACGAAAAAATGAACCTCCTTCTTCAATACATTTGACACATCGTTTCCGTACTGAATCTACAAGTTCATAGCGTTTCTGACGCATTTCTGCACAGCACAATTCTATTCTGTTGAAGAAATTCTTCCGAGCCTGAAAGCGAATTAGATATTCTTTCTCTTTCAAAGGCGTAAGATCGGGGGCTCTTCGGTGGCCATCTGACCGTATCTTCTAATCCATTGTATCGCAATAAATTCATTAAATAGAACTTGATATCACAACTATTATGTGCAGGGCAGCTGTTCATTTGAAACTAGACATTTTATCTGTTAGACAGGTGAATTTCATCGAATATGTCTGTCAAGTAGCTCTGGATTAATCTGATGAATTCTTCAGCATCAAAGTGATTGGTAAGTATACTGGTCCGAAAAGTTGTCCTCTGATGACTGCCAACCTCATGTTAACTCTTGTTGGAAATGAGAAACAATAGTCACATAAGGGTTTTTTCTCTGCCAGACATGGCCACATAGGTCCTTAATATCCTATGGCTCCCACTGTCCTGAATTATTCTGGTACCAATTACAAAATGTCTCAGATAACAGATGAATTGATGATTTCCATAAATTTAAACTTAGATTCAATCACGAAGAGCTTCAAAATAGAACAAATTTAGGTTCGGAATATTTAGAATTTTTCGTTGCTATATGTTAGCCATGATATTTTAGCGCAGAATGGGCAGCTAGCGCGAAAGTTGATATGTCATCCGAAAGTACACTAAATGAGGCGTCTTCATTATTATATATTCATCGAAGAAGCCATTGGAGAAATAGGACCGATTTTGTTTACTTTATAACCGTGATATTTTTCTCCTTACCACGCCTGCAATAAGAGTGTTTTCTGCACACAGACTCTCTCATCTTGAAGCAAATTTATTGCCCTTTCCGAATATGTGGTCAAATTTGATGAGACTATAAGGAAAACTGAATAATGATCTTTACAAGAAAAAACTTGAAATATTTCGTGAAACTAAGAAATGTTAAATTGAAGAATAACCTTCAACATTTCGATCGATGTGTTATATGACATTTTTTGTTGCAAATCACTTGCATAATCACCTCTCGAAGTTTGTCCACTTTAGAAGTAGACACCTGTATAATCAAAAGCCGATTCCGGTTCGTCTTTCGTCAAAAACGCGCAGAATTTCTCCAAATTCGCCAAGCAAATGTATCATCCACCACTTTCCACAAAAATGATTTTTCTTCATATCATTCTACTGACCCACTCAAAGCTCGATGATTGCTGCACGTACCATTAGCCGTGTTATACTTATACCACCGATTAGGCATCGCATAATTCGTGCTATATCTGGAAAAACGGTGATGCACCTTTTGTATGACTGTGCGATTAAAAAAGTCCACGTACGCTTTAATCTATTCTGAGAAGTTGGAATATAGCTTGAATGCAAGGTTGGTTCGGAATTTGTTTGTTTGGCGCGAAAGGAAAAGTTAGATTTATTTTATCCGATTTGAAGTTGATATTGGAACGGTAAACAAAGACATTTTATACATTTTCTTCGTTTTATGTAGGTAAAGAACGTTTTCCAGCTTTTACAGAACTCTATACGTCACAAACTTCGAAATCACTTACGGCGTTCGGCAATTACATCCCAGATCGGACAGATTTTTTGACACGTGACTGCAGATATGTCTGACAAATCTGGAATTGTCGAACGATCTTGAGCTAAAAGGTTGACCACTGACAAATCCAACAAACAAGAAGGATGTATAGGCAACCGTGGGAAATGTATTCATACTTCTCGTGTTGCAATCAATATTTTTTTTCTGATTGAGAGATATCGTTCCTAAAATGGAAAAATTAATATTAGATTGTAAATTTTAAATTAATTCAATTCAATTTTTAACGTTGTTATGGGCCGTGTTTGTGAGAATCATGGTTGACTGGTTTATTTGACGTCTTGTCAGATATTAAATTATTGAAATAATGTCGAACTATGTCGAAACTCAAGCGACGAAAGCCCGTGAATTTTTGATTCCGGCCAAATCTAAAACTGCCTATAGTAAAGAGTATGCAGGCTTTCAAAAGTGGAACGGCGGTGGACGGTGTCAGCGAAAATATATTGTTAGCATATTTTGAAGATTAGGTATCTTGCTTTGATTCTTATTTTCAATGTATGATTAATTCATTTGATCTCCAGTCGCAGAAATATTCACCAAACACGTTATGGCCAAAATTATCTATGTTAAGGTCCATGCTACATTTGAAGGAAAAAACGAATGTGAAATTATTCGATGAAGTGGAAGCCATTGTTAAGAACAAAAATAAAGAATACGTTCCCAAAAAATCAGCAGTATTGTCCCGGGAGCAGATCAACAAATTCTTGATAGAAGCTCCAAATGATTTTTCTCTGATGTGTGTAGGTTAAAATTTGCAAAATATACTATTTCAGTGAAATATGACTTGACGTTTCATATTTTCCTTGCGAAATATCAGTGTGTTATAACATATGGTAACTAAGGCGATATTTCTCAATATTCATTCAATCAGAAAAAAATTATTATTTGAGAATGTACGTGCATATTTATTTCCCTATCATCAACTGCGCCCAGCAACAATATAATCTTGATGAATTCCAAGAGAAATGAGTTATATTTTTCTGTTGGTGTCACGCTCCAGAACATGGAGTGCCATTCATAGAAGAAAAGTAACATAGAAGAAATAAATGATTTGTAGCTACTCTGATGGATGAATGGGACAAACTCATGTTACTTCCACTCAAAATCGCCTGCTGGAACATTCAAACTACTCTTCAGATGAAATGCCACCCTCTGCAGACTGCACCTGTTGGACTCCATTTAGTAATGATAAACAAACGAACGTTCCCAGTATTTTTCGTTACGAAACCTGTGTGGTCCAAGTTTCGAACATAGGCCTGTCGTATCCACAGTCAGATAACATCCTTGCTATCCCTGGCTTCAAGCTTTCAAACCGTATCGAACCGCGAAGACCACCAACAATTTGAACGACTACCGTGCCATCTGTGGATTCAGCAGGAACTTTATGAAGATTCCTTTAGAGTGGTATCTGGTAAGCGTTCTTCCTTGAAAACATGGTCAGTTACAGATTTCTTCATGGTAGGTTCCTGCCCGACATAAAGAGTTCTGTAAAATTGGGTTCGGATCATGTAACTAGGTGGCGCCGGCTGTTCCATTGAAGAAGGAGTTAGTATCGATCCAATACTCTTGGGAATTGAGTTATTCATTACCATCACGTTGTATGTGCGATTTATACAGTGATTATTATCTGCTCTCTTCTGGTGTTGTGGAACATTAAACCAACCATCAGTTATGTTGAAAAAATCAGCTTAATGAGAACGAATTGAATAAATATGATGAAATTAGCAGGTGCATACTCTGGACAATTCATTCGTTGATAAATGATTGATAGATATTTGATATGGCTACTGATATCTACCCACTGCATGTATCAGCAATAAACTTTCAATAGTTCTGAAAATTGGTATAATCGAAGGACTTCAAAAATGCTGTTTGTAGAATAATGTATGATGTTTCGTGAATGAGATCTTACAGAAAATGTTTGTGAAGATTTGAATATTTTGAAGACTATGGTTCTATCATTATATTGGTTCATGAATTCAACTTTTCATTCATCACTTAACATAAGAAACATGAAGAGGCATATCAAAAATGTACAAACAGATTGAGAACACCATCCTGAGTTATGGAACAGGGTTTTACATAAAGTGAATTCGGAGGAACCATCTTATACAGTGGAACTTCCCTATAACGAACATCTGTATAACGAATTTCGTACGAGACATTGCACCTTGAATCCAAATTCCATATCAAAAACACCCTCTAAGACGAAGTCAATTCTCTCTATAACGAAATATTCAGAGAACATCACTCTTTGAATGGGTATTGGTAAAAATGTATAGGGGTGGGTTTTTCCGAAATTTTCCAGACGTATGTAATAAATCTCGAACTTAAACTAAATCATTTTGGTGGACAGAGAGATCCTTCTGAAACAGTTTTAATTACACCCCTGGCTGTTTGGTTTCAATCCGACCATTACGCTAATGTAAAAATTTGTGCGAAAATATCTAAAATCAAGTACTTAAGTTTGAAAGATGAACTTAAATTTATCAGTGAAGTGGACCGCGATATTGCCGACTTTAGAAAAAAAATTTCTGTATAACAAAATTTTTTTATAACGATTTTTTTTGCGGATTTAGCGCTTTTGTTATAGGGAAGTTTCACTGTATTTCGCAATTTTCTTTTGGACTCTAGATACATTAGCTGGCAACAGATATTGATCTCAAAACAAAGAAGCTCATAACCAATATCATATGGAGTTAATAGTTCACCACATCTATTAATCCTGACATTCAACTGTTGCGCAAATCTTTTGAATATCATGGAACCTCAATAATGCCAATCCACCATGCAATCGTTACTTTCGAATAGTCATCATTGAGTATGCTATCGTTCAAATTCGAAATAAAAGAAAATCGACGACTTATTCGATACAATGGAGATCAGAGAAATCCTAACCGGTAGGGTATTAAGAACAAAAGTTTCAGTTAAGTATCATGAACAAGAGCCCAACAGAGATCCCTGTGGGATACCCGGAGACCCCACAATGCAACCCTATATTTTTCTGATGAATCAGAATGAAGTTTGATACTATGTAGTAGAATGTTCAGAAATTAGATAAAACACAAAAACATCAAATAATGATTTGTGATTTTTATTTTTCATTTAGAAGAGTAGGCAAACAAAGATAATATACTCATCACTAAAATGAAAACAAACCGTAGGTACCTACCTAATAGGAACAATAAATAATAAAAACATTCATAAACATTGCATAATATCTCACAGATTAAACTGTTCAAATTGCTGTCCATTTCCCTAATACATAATTGACAAACTTTTTCAATACGCCTGAGCTCATTTAATATCATTGAAGGGCGGTTTTGTAAATCCTGGAAAAATGCCTCTGTTGATGCAGTTCTTCGGGACTGTTGTGTCTCTTACTGTTTATTTTATTTTTCAAATAGCCCCAAAAGAACATCCTACCAACATAGTAATCACATATCATTTTGAAGAGAAAAAATAACAAAAAACAAATTCAACGATGTAATAATATACATGTTCCAACAAAAATAGGTTCGTAGACGTAGTTTTTAGCTCCGCATTATTTCTGATAACTTCGGAGATAAAGGAGGGGTTCGAAACTTATCCATTTCCAAAATCGCCCTGTATCTCTTGAACTGAAATAGTTATGCCAAATCTGATAAGAACAACTTGAGTTTCACGAAAACCAAGAAAGGAACGTGCAAACTGCAAGGCTCTATCTAAATTACAAGCGAGAAACCTGGCTGTTTCACCCAAAATGGGATGCACTGTACTGTCTGAACGAACAGACTTCTATAGAACATTTTTCTCGATATAAGGATACATTTCCTATCTCCTATGATGGATTTGAAGTCGAAATCCATCGAACATTCAGTTGTACGCCGCTGGACAACTCGTTGGATTCCCGCTTTGTCTATTCCGCGGAGGCTTCCACCCTGTCGCATGCAAGGACTTTTCTATCGATTCGGCAGTGGCTCAGTTGAATGAAGCCGGTAGCAACCCCTCATCCTGCTTCCAACCCCAATCGAGGGCTTTCGATGCTTCTGTATGCAACGGTGTAAGGGAAATGACCAAATCATTACAAACGAAGTAGAATCGAACGTTTGAATGTCCTAATATCTGGACGATCCATGGTTTGAAATGAAAACACTTTCCAGATATAATTCTTGTGCGATTTTAATTTTTACTCTACATGTTTCGAGCTAATTCAGCTCATCTTGAGGAAATAAATCACATAAGTGAAGCTGAAAGCAACAAAAAACCCATGAAGAAAACGCAAAAACGCTCCACAATGAAAGACAAAGTACAAAATCAAGCAGAAACAACCAAAAACAATATAAGTGATAAGATAGGAGCAAAAAGCAACTAATGGAAGTTCACTAAAGTCGAAACTAATAAAAATAACTATTAAATTATTAAGGTTATTGACAAAATATAAAAGAGAGAAAGGTCAAGAAACGATAAAGCACTCGTTTAAGTAGTATGAGCGTTCATGAAATCGACTGAGGTTTTACAATATGAATTCACATAATGGAATATATACAGGGTGGCCAACATATTGATGGCAACTTAATTTTTTCAAATGAAACACTGTATATTTTTCCATATTTGGCTAGCTCTTTTTCCCCTGATTTTGAATATGTAACATAGTTGGCCTATCTCTTTTATTCTGAGTACCAAATTTTAAGAACCACCTGGCAAGCTCAGTAATCATTTTTCAAGTGGCAGACTGCGTTTACTGAAAATGCCCACTTTTGGAGTTATGATAACGTCAATTGGAATATATACAAGGTGAACAACATATTGAATGCAATTATATTTTTCAAATGGGACACCCTGTTCTGTATATTCTTCCATCTTTTGATAGGCTATTTCCTCCTAAACTTTAATATGTATGCGTATGTGGGTGTGTCTCTTCGTGTTTCAGAGCTTTGAAGTTTTGAAAGAATGAAACCGAATAAAAATATGTGACATATGTGAAATACCTACGAAATTCTTTATATTCGAACAATTTACTTAAATGTATTATTTTGAAATGAATACTTAACAATTACTCAACCCATAAAAAATAATAAACTATGGAAGAACCTATGGTATGAATAACATCAACTAAAGAAATTGCTCGAAATGACCACCTTCATTCACATAGTTCCACTCTTATACCTCTTTACAATACTCATTCAAGGACTGATGTTCTTGTTCTTGGAATATTTCGTTATAGAGAGAATATACTTTGTTTAAGAGGGTGTTTTCAACATGGAATTTGGATTCAAGGTGCAATGTCTTGAACGACGGGAAGTTCCACTGTATTTCAAATTTTTCTGCCTTCATGTAATGCATTTTTGATGATTATTTCAGTTTGTGAAGTCATATTGCCTGAGGTAATTTCGGGAAACTTTTGTATGAAACATTTTCTTGTATCTCCTTTAGTAACAAAGTTAATGGGGGGTCAAATTATAGTGAAAAACCCTGTACATCATGTTTTGTCTTCGAATATAGTTTTTTTTTGAATGAAAGCGTTATTATTCTCGACTGCAGAAAATACGTACCGTAACATGGGGATATTTTGATCAGTTTTCATCTTCGATCCCGAATAACATTGTTTTTTTTGCGAATAGAGATATTACTTAAACACAACAATAATCGGTTTTACCCTTCAAACATATTCTAGAAATACGAGATCTGAAAATGGACGATTTTCTGAGAAAAAAATTAAAACTGAGTGATCAAATATATAATGATTTTGGGGATACTTTGATGACACTTGCATTTTATACGGAATACGAAAGTTACCCCATTATAACGATCAATGGCAGTAGAGAAACAAATTAGATGTTCATACCTCAAGTATAACCAGCTAATTTTCAATATGCGGGAATATTTATGAAATTAAAACAAACTTTCATCGCAAAATATATTAAAATATTATGAAATGTGAATTCCGTTAGAACAACATGACCTAAACTAAGGCACAGAAACTATCAAATACAAAAAAGGAACCATTTATACATGTTAAAAAAAAATTAAGGAAAATTGTAGAAAAATATTCAAACTTCAACCACCGCGATGTCAGTTTCAAATGTATAGTTTAAATTGATATCGGAGTCGTATTCCTCTGAAGGACTAGCCTGGATTTCGACAATATCTTCACTTTTAATCACGGATACATCGTCAGCAAGTTTAAATTTTCCTATTTGAAAAGTGCCGTCAACAACTATTTGTACCGCTTCTTCTAATTTTTCAGGGGTATAATCGAGGTACAGCCGACTTTCGAGTACTCTTTTATGCATGCGAGGCATTTCTGAAAAAAATAATAACAAAAACTAGTTATTCTTGTGTTTATTTTTCGAGATATACGTGCTGGGGCAACATTGATCACCTGACAATGTTTCCCCAGGTCTTGATCAAACTTCCCCCTGAAATGAAATTTGTCTCAAAATATAAACCAATTGAAATCCAGATTTGAATGTCCACTAATAGCACTACCAAATACATGACAGGAAAAATACAAGTATAGTGATAATCTGTGTTCATAAACTTACTGTTGTAGATGGTAAGTTTTCCAGATGAAATAAATGCAACGAAATGGTTCCGTCAGAAATAAATAATCTAATCACACGCATATGCTTCCTCATCGCCAGTATCGTCCTAACTGACTAACCACGCCATCAGTGCTGCCTACTCAGTTGATAGTTTCGAGGGTGCACAAAAGATTTCAGCACTATAACAATTTCAAGTAATAACTAAGTTTTGATCAAATTAACCCTAGGATTCAAAGTATCCCCATGTTACGGTACTGTAGCAACGCAAGCTTACACAACGCCCTCGAAAATATCGCTGTGGCGACGTCGGCATCATGGACGTCGATACACCATGCGTTTCAGCATCGAAAGCTTTGACATTTGAGCCTAAACTGGATTAGAAGTGGTCGACTGACATATGGAAACGGTCCTCCTAATGGAGTTATAAATCGAGATCTGGGTTGAAGGATGCCGATACATTGTAAACGCCCTTAATGGAGACAAAACTTGATGCAGGGCCGACTCAGTAAGGCATTTGACGTATTAAGCTACTGAAACAACATCAGTTTACGTTGTTGACGTAAAATTCTTGAAGTTGGGGAATTCGTGAGCATAACATCGGGGCTATTGCCATGATTTTCTTCTATGCTGGTCAACGTTTCTGCCAACCTTCGTCATAAAACACACTTTCAACTTTTAACTTCCAAAAGAGCAACTTTCCTTACTTGTGGAAAGGTTACGAAAGTTGTTCAGATAGTTAAATGGGTCCAATTATCGATTTCTATATTCTAGATTATACTTTTGTACATATATCTAAAAACTCAAAAATCTGATGCCGATGTCTCGCATCAATCTTAATAGGTTGAGGGCGAATAGATTGAAGAGAAATGGGAGAATTGCTTTCAAGATGCTACAGGGCCAGGAAGATCCAGCCACAGTCACTTCCCTTTACCAGAAAATTTAAGTTATGGTGGTTTTGTATCCCGTGAGATTGGTAATGAAACCTTTGCTGTCTGAAAATTATGTCGATCAGAAATAAAAAAGATTGGAAAAGTTGCGATGGTAAAGCAAAAAAACGGTGTTTTGAAACGAACCATTTGATATTGAACAGAAGTTAAACGCGTAATATCGCCATGAATACAAAAATGATTAAAGCCATGTTATGCGTTAAACCTCTCCCTATTACTCACTACGGTGTCAACCGACGTTACCCTGAGCGCTCCGCGTCGTGGATTGAAGAGGTAAAATTTGCAAACTGCAAGTACGCTTCGGTCGATGCGAAAAAAGGTAAACATCTCACCACTTCGTTTAGGTTCACGCTACGGAAGAGGTTTTTCGTATGGCTGGAGATGTCGTCTTCGGTATATTCATATATGTACCTGGGAGGTGGAGTGCGTTTCGTTTAAGTTCCACGCAATACCTTGTATCATTCAGAACTATCCTGTACTGAGTCCTAATAAGGACGAAGTGGCCATCCATAGGTGCTCTGGCTGATACCACTTCCTTGAATTTTGCCTTGAACGAGGACGAGATTAGCTCCGATGTATGAGTTTAATATTGGTTGATTTCAATCGATTAATATTATTCTATCATCATTTATATTTATTTTATATTGAAATCCTATATGTGCTGAAAGGAAACCTACTCTTGAGACAAGAATTCCTAAAAAAATGAACGTGACAAGTCGCAATGGTGGAATAACTACGAATTAGAATTATCTGCAAGGCTAATAGTGTATTACACCGATGGTTCGAAAACTGAGAATGGACTAGTTGGAGCTGGAATATACGGCTCTCCAGTCTAACAAACCCTACCAATGGTCTTATGTTCATCAGTATTTCAAGCGGAAACCTTGGCCATAAGGAAGTGCATGTCCCACAAGTGGTTCACAAAAACTATTACTCAAGGCAATCGTGCTAAAAAATCAGATGAATTTTGTATGGGTACTTAGTCATACTGAAATAGCGAAATGGAAGATTAACCTGCAAAAGAAGAAAGTGTCATTCCTTTTCTTTAGGCCAGAGTCATTTTGAGATTTTCCAGCCAGTGATTAAACGATAGTAGTTAAAGAATAGGAAAAAGGATAAGGATGAGATCCTGAAAATTGCCAAAGTGCATAAACAGGCTAATGCCCGATTGCACCGTTCGTCTAAGCAACGTTTTAAGCCCTGAAATGACGTTTCATCAATGGAATAAACGTCACTTAAGGGCTTAAACTTTGTTTAGACGAACGGTGCAATCGGGCATTAACCATTCCTCTCTCAATCAACGAGCTTAAGCAAAGTTCCCTCACTCTTTAAATGGGGACTGAAGAAAATGACGAGCATAGTCACAAGATATTTGCTCAGTTGCAGGAACGTCCATTAAAATTTAAAGGTCCATTAAACCCTTAATCCTCCATTAGTTCCTTGTAATAATGGAGGATTAAGAGTTTAATGGACCTTTAAATTTTAATGGACGTTCCTGCAACTGAGCATTGTCTCTCAAATTAATAATCGTGATACATGGAAAGGTTTTCGATCATTCGTGTTTCCTGAAACCAGAGAACCCAGGCAAGTAACACTTTGGTGTCACAATGCTAAACAGCGCAGGGTTGCATAGAAGATCTTCAGGCCAAAGTGCTGCGAGGTCTACTTGTTATCAAAGTCCGCCCTTATTTTTACTATATCTTTCAATCTTAAAGATAATACGAAATGAAAATTCATGCGTTTGAGAGTAACGCAGGTATGATATGACCAATGAAAGCAGAGAATAATATTAATTTATAAAAATCAACCCATACTTCGGAACTAATCCCGTCAACGCACAAAAACATGTATGGTGGTAATATCAAACAGAGCATCCATAGAAAGCTTTTTCGCTCTATTTGGGGCTCTTCAGTATGGAGAAGTTGAGACTGAAAGGCACTCTAGGTTTCCTATTTGAAGAAATGTCGCCTATTACTGAGAATAACAGAAACAAAACGCCATCTTCTGGGATATTTACGAACACCAACCTCCGAGCTATACCTTGAATGAAGAAGCGAGATATTTATCCGTTTTTCACACAAACTGGTGGTAGTCCAACTATGTGGACTTAAAACCTTGAGTCGATGAAGTGGAAACGCTCGGTTAATCATCATATACCCAAACGTGGTGATAATATTACGAAATGAAAATTCATGCGTTTAAGAGTAACGCAAGTATTATTTAAACAACGAAAGCAGAGGTTAACATTAATTGATTAAAATCAACCAATATTGAACGCCATTTTCTGGGATCCTTACGACGGAGCTCCTCCATACTAAAGAGTCCCAAATAGAGCGAAATAGCTATCTATGGATGTTCTTCGTGTGTTGACGGGATAAGTTCCGAGTATGGATTTAATATTGGTTGATTTTAATCAATTCATATTATTCTCAGCTTTCATTGCTTAAAGATGATCTTCTCCATTTAGGAACAAATTCCCAATTTTCGTGATATCGACACCATTCAAGTGTTTTTCAAATCCACCATCGCAAATCACCATTTGAGAGTACGAAACTCGAAGTGCGTACCGACCTTTAGCAGTAACGAACTGTCGATTACAAGGTCTTTTCGGTCGGTCTACGGCTCCGCGCACTTAACCCTGAAATGGTCGTTACCACCAAATGGTCCGACCTTTCTCGTCTGCTGGTGCTCCTGCTGGTGAAAGGATTCTTCATTGTGTGCGTGCCGCATATCCAATCGGTTGCCAAAAAACCGATGTGCCTGCCAAGGCTCGGAATGATAGCTGATTGTAATACAGGTATTCCATTCAGAAGGTCTTCAGATTATTCCTCAGGTATCTCAAATGATGACAACGATTTGGCTGAAGTAATGAAGGGAGATTATTTGGTTTATAGTCTAAGAGCCCGTGAACCCCAGACCTTCGTTATTTTATAAAAGCTGAAAATTTGTCTACGCATGCTCCCAACACAGGTAAGAACGATAGACCATTATGAAGTTCGGGTTACCCTGGCTTTGGCAGGTAAACGGTTTTTAAGGGGTGTAAAATACTGATCTAGTTTCGTCATTTTATAAAGTGTGATTTTTTGATATTACTTCAGGAAATCCTTAAAATTCACGTCATTAATTGCCAGACACTTACTATAGTGGCAACCACTTGCCAGACACCCTTAATGTTCATTAAATTATATGTAATTCTACTTACGTTATAGTATAAAGGCTGATTTTTATATATAATACTTGGGTAATAATTAGATAATGTTTTCTCATTAGACAGACATTTTTGATAGTGCCAACCCTTTGACAGACAAGCTTGTAGTTTAGCTGCTGGTGCGAGCGCGAGACAGTATATATGAGTGAGTGCGAGTAAGACGACATGATTATAATGACTTATGCAAATAAATTTTTTGGTACAGATTTATTAACTTATCATTTAAGTGAATCTCAAAAACATCTGAAGAAAAGACATTCGAAGCCACAACTGAATAAATTGTTAAAAATTTTAATTTATTCTATTAACAATTTAATTTAGTTGTAGCATATGTCTCTAATTTTTCTGATAGTCTAAGAGCCCGTGAAAACCAAACCTTCATTATTTTATAGAAGCTCAAAACTTGTCTGCGCATGCTCCCAACATAGGTGAGAACGATGGACCATTATGAAGTTCGGATTACCCTGGCTTTGGCAGGTAAACGGTACTAAGGGGGTGTAAAATCATTTAAGTAAATCTCAAAAACATCTGAAGAAAAGACATTCGATGCTACAACTGAATAAAATTGTTAAAAATTTCAATTTATTCTATTAACAATCTAATTTAGTTGTAGCATTGAATGTCTTTTCTTCAGATGTTTTTGAGATTTACTTAAATGATTAGTTATATGAATCTGTACCAAAAAATTCATTTGCATAAGTCATTATAATCATGTCTTACTCGCACTCACTCATATATACTGTCTCGCGCTCGCACCTGCAGCTAAACTACAAGCTTGTCTGTCAAAGGGTTGGCACTATCAAAAATGTCTGTCTAATGAGAAACATTATCTAATTATTACCCAAGTATTATATATAAAATCAGCTTTTATACTATAACGTAAGTAGAATTATATATAATTTAATTTAATGAACATTAAGGGTGTCTGGCAAGGGGTTGCCACTGTAGTAAGTGTCTGGCAATTAATGACGTGAATTTAATGATTTCCTGGAGGTAATATCAAAAAATCACACTTTATAAAATGACGAAACTATATATAGATCATTATTTTACACCCCTTTAATACCGTTTACCTGCCAAAGCCAGGGTAACCCGATCTTCATAATGGTCCATCGTTCTTACTTGTGTTGGGAGCATGCGTAGACAAGTTTTCAGCTTTTATAAAATAACGAAGGTCTGGGGTTCACGGTCTCTTGCTCTATTATGGATTGTTTATGTAGTTTGGCATTGGCATGTAGACGATTCCAAAAATATGGGATGTGTGGTGAATTCGTTCATAAGACTACTCCTTGTAAGTGAAATACTCTGGTAATTGGTCAACACACAGATTTCAACCTTATATCGAATTTTTGGTTAGTACCCTGAACTGTCCAGTCACAGATTGATCTTCTCTTCACTAAGGTATATCAGAGTATTCATTTAATCATTTGAGATATGGCTTCACAAATTTTCTCTTATATCAAACAGTATAATATGTCTATTTCACAGTGAACCTCTGTTGTCTCATGTAGGAGTAGTGCTTGTATGTTTGAATTTGTTTGAAGCTGAAATACAGTGGAACTCTCCTATAACGAACGCCTGTATAACGAATTTCGTACAAGACATTGAACCTTGAATCCAAATTTCTTCTTAAATCCCTCTAAAACGAAGAGAATTCTGTCTATAACGAAATATTCAAAGAACATCACTCTTTGCATGGGTATTGGTAAGACGGTATAAAGGTGGTTTTTTCCGAAATTTTTTCGGACGTACGTTATAAATCCGACCTAAAACTAAATCATTACGGCGGGCAGAGAGATCTTTCTGAAACAGTTTCAAATACACCCCTGGCTGTTTGGTTTCAATCTAGCCATTACGTTAGTGTGAAAGTTTGTGCGAAAATGTCTAAAAGGAAGTGCTAAAGTTTGAATGATAAACTTAAATTTATCAGTGAAGTCCACCGCGACATTGCCGTCTATAGAAACGAATTTTTGGTATAACGAAATTTCTTCATAACGATTTTTTCTGCGGTTTCACGCTTTCGTTATAGGAAGTTCCACTACACTAGTTGGAAGGCTTCTTTTCATTGAACCAAATTTTCTTTTCTCCTTCTATTTGCTCTGTCTTATTGAAGTTTAATCTGAAAAAATGAAACAACAAAAAGGAAAAATCTCGAGGAAATAAAAGGAAATATGAATGTCACCTCGTTCGATAGATTACACATCACTTTAAAATTTTTTCTTTAAGTTTCTGCGATATTCCAACCAGGTCTTGTTCTCCAATTGACGATTTTTCAAAACCTCAGATGATCAAGGAATCGTTTAGAATATCACAGATTCACTTGATTACATTAATGTTACTAAAATTTCAATGAAGGAAAATAATGTGGCTAGTCCTCGTAGAGCTTATTTTATACCGAATATTCAAAAACTTTGTGATCATTTGTAGAAATTGGCGTTCATACGAGTATTATCGATATAACTATTATGTTTATAAGAATAAATCTGCAATATGTTACATAAAATTACTTAATCAATTCCACCAAACAATCAACTGCAAAATAATTTCCGCAAAATTTTCGACTCAAGATCAGCCAACCGACAGTGGTAATTTTCACTTTCGCCTAATAAGTCTGAAATCATTTATCCTTCAATTACATTTGGTAAGATGTAGATTTTGAAGTGAAATATGCCTTTCACTTGTAGATTACCTAACCAATGAAAAATTAAAATTCAGTGTTTTTTCACTCTTGAAGTTTTTTCAAAAACCAGTGGGTGCGAAATATTATGTCGAATGATTGTAAAGAAGTAATGCTAACATGCAGTTTTATTCAGTATCTTTTTTTTGTATACGAAACCTTCGTTCTCTTCATAGTTGTAACTTCTTATTTTACTGTTTTTGCGATCTTCTATACGTAGGTTTTTTCTCCAAATGTGGGATATCTAATTTTCTGTGTACCACTCAACGTTTATGACTTTTGTATTAGATGACGGTTGTATTGTTTCCAGTGTATTTTCTTTTCATTAGTTTGTATTATTCTGTTAGCATGGTTGATTTTCCATCTGTCATCCAATTTTATTTTTCGATTTATTTAATTTAGCTTTGGTTTGCCTTATATCCTTCTGTTGTTCATACATTATTCTTTCAATCTTTGTTTTCCTTTTGGTTTCGTATTGAAACATTATTGTTTGACTCTTTTATTTTCTTGTATTTGTCATTAACTATGCCATTTTGTTAGTCTAATCGTAGTTTTGGAGTTATTTATCGCAAATTTTATGGTTATTCCTGATTCTAAAGCTGCGACGTCCTAATATGAGTTCTCACCTAACAAAGAGCCTTGTGGAACTCCGTTTTTAGCAATCATCACTGTGCGTCTTCTCATTATATCCCTATGTTTTAACTAACGATAATACTTCGTATGGTTAAAAGTACTCGTTATTTGGTTCGAAAAGTCTCTGAAGATAATGCACGGTAGAGTAGATTTGAAAGCACATGTGGAATCGTACATTCTACACTCTCTACCCACTAGATTACTATACCAAGTGTGTACTGTCGCTAGGTTCCTGTATGAGCGTCTTTCAAGCGGAAATCTTAGCTATTGAAAGATGTCTAGATATAAATCTAGAAAGAAACTATCAAAGGTGCAATATAGCCATACACTCAGATAGTCAACCTGCTATTAAAGCAATGTGCTCTTACTTCATGGACTCAAAGATGATCTGGGAGTGCCGAAACAAACTCAATGAGGTAGGCAAGAAAAATAAGGTCTTTTTTATCTGGGTTCCTGGCCATCCGGGAATCAAAGGAAACGAAGAGGCCAATACACTTGCCAAAGAGAGCGCACGAATGTCTCTCATTAGCCCGGAACCCTTCTGTGGTATAGGTATGTATCTATAAAAAGGAGCTTCTGGAGAAGTAGAAAGCCGAGAGGGATAAACTCTGGCGGAATCTCCTAGGATGGATCATTCCCTACTTTCCTTCTGAACTTTGAAACAGCAAGATCCAAAAGATATCTGGATCTTGTAAAAACAAATGCACCTCCTCACTGGCTTCCTTACTGGGCACTGTCGCCTCAGGAAGCACCTGTTGAGGATGGGATTATCAGACACTGACGAGTGTAGGTTCTGTGGGATGTGGAAGAACCCCCATTCACCTAGTCACGGAAAACTTTGGCATTGCGATCCTAAGGAGAGAATACCTTGGGCGAGAAACTTGTAAGAGTGAGAAACTAGCCTCGTTATTTGAGTTTATCAGATCTCTGGAACTGGAAGGCGAGCTGTGAAGGTTGTTGTCAGAACAGCCCTGTAATGGGGCACAATAGACCTTGAGGTCGCAGTGAACTGTAACCCCTTTTTTAACTAAACTAATACAAATGTGAACAGACACTTAACTAGTTTTTGTGGAGGGTATTGCTTCCTTCTAGTCTTCTTCTACTGAAATGAGTAAAGTATTTTCGTAAAAAAGTATGCTAGAGAACCACTTACTCTACCAATGGAAACCGAGCTTCAGAGACCGTTACAAGTATAAAAATGAGATTGTATTTCAAATCAATTCAGTAATGCCTCACATTTCACCAACGAGGGCAAAAAATTCCTATTCCTGACATTATCTGGCACACTAACAACAATCAGAACTGGATGAGAATTCCACAAACGTATTTTTTTATCGATTCTATCAATAGAGAAGAGTCCCTCCGACTCCCACAATGAAATCGAGAGAAAGTCAAGTCCCGATTCGAGCGCAGCAAACCTTTTATCGAAGCAATATACGTCAGTTCGGAACGCGACCTTTCAAAGCTAGATGATGAGGATTTCAAACCGCAGCGGGATATTGTTGTAGGCGTCTTTTTACCAGACCCTTAACCGTTCGCCAGGCCCTTTTGGCTCTGGAAGCTGGCTCACAACTTTCATAATCGGTATTCAGCAATGGGAAAAAGTTTTTCAGACAACGAAGCCTCGAATCGGGAAACCTGGAGTATTTACCGGGTGGGCGTTTTGAATTCTGTGTTTTCGATCGACGACTAATTAAAAACTGGATATTCTTTTATTTGTGACGAAGATTGAACCTGGATTCACTCACTAATGAAAGCATTCAAAGGATAGTCAAATCGTATACTATCTCCTATCAATCCAGTTTTTTAGTGCACTGTCGATTGCATTGAACATTTATGAATGGTCATATTTTATTTCATGCCCCCGAGAAAGGTCCAGTGGTGTGACGTCACAGCTGCGAAGCACCCGATTGGTATCAGCATGCAATAGTTAGTCAAATGTGCTCTTGCAGAAAGAGGACCACTTCATCGGACTAGTGCTCTCATGGGTATCACTCACATTGATCAGGACTAATGTCGAAGATGGGCCAAAACAGAGAGACACTAACTAGATTTTTTCTCTATCTTAAAATCACTTGGCTTCACAGCCGCCAAAATTGGGTGTTTCCATCACTCGGAGAAACTTGCATGAAGGCCCTGATGTAGGACCACTGCTAACATCTCAAAGAGTGAAGAGGAAGTAATCAGTGCTTTCAGCATGCGATATGTGATGATTGAACTTCTCATTTTGACACTACTCACTACTAGATGTCACCTGTAGGATAATACTCGATAGAGTCTTACGAGTGGTCTTAATGTAGAAGTTTTTCAATAGGATTTTGTCTCTGAGGGATATGGGACACTGACGAGGCCTAATAAGGCCGAAACCGTTCTGTCTCTTCCCTCATTGACAACATCTTGAATAAATCATCCCAGTCCGCATGAAGAAGGTTTCTGTGAGCCCTATAAATTGAAGATAGTATTCATTTCGATGATTACTATTTTCATTTTATCTATGTTTCAAAACTAACTAGATTATCTCATCTCGGCCAAAGGCAAGCAAAGAGACACAAGCTCTTAGTTTGTCGAAAAACGAGTTCAGGCTGCTTACTGGGCTTTTTACAGGCGATTGTTTCATCACATGATCGATTAGGATATCTGTAGGTTTTGTAGATCCGCCACAGAAACCACTGAGCACATTTTATGCCAATTAAATGTGCTAGCGCAAACTAGACTTATGGTCGATTAGATTGGGATACTTTACAAGCTGCTACTGATCGAATTTAGAAGCGAGTGAATTAGCTTGTGAGATTGTGATGATGACACACAAAACTGTCTACTCGCTGAGTAGCCAACAATCTAGCGATCCACTTGAGGTTGATGTTTGTATCGTTGTCCAGGATCTAAGATAAATGTCAAATACGTTTTCAAATTTAAAACCAGGAACCACCGAGTAGATGAGAACTCACAGATTGTTTAGTAGCAACTGTGATTACACACGGCTTGTTTACATGCTAACAAACCAAAACGCCAGCTATTTAGCGTATGAAGTAGCCCAGCTTTCAACTTAGTAGCAGCTTTTTTACAATCAGATTTTTGGCTTGTGAACACGATTACTCTGAGCGAATTTAGCGAATCAGCTACTAAATCGCTCAGTAGCTGCTTGTAAAGTATCTCAATGTAATCGATATGTTACTCAACTGGGTGAAATGACTGGATATCATCAAAGATGCAAGAAGGAAGCATTTATACACTAGCAGGAATTCTTTCATGTGCTTATTCTGCAGCTTTTTCAATGCTCATGCTCTTCAGGAACAGAAGAGCATCGAGGCGTTAAAAAAATTTGGAGTTTTATGGAGAGGAACCTGCACAGATTTCAGAGCTTACTGTCAGGAAAAAAGCGTGAGTTCATCTCTTTGCGCCGAAGTGCCAACAAAATCGCACCGAAAATACTGAAAGTCTCGGAGTTGGCTGGAAAAATGATTGACTACAATAAAGAGAAAGCCCATAGCCGAAAGGGACTACGCAACCGTACTAGATGAAATAAAGCAATTATCAAGGAAAATCGTCTAGGAAATTGACTGAAATTTGTTGCTGTTGTAAGATGAAGCTCCTGCTCACAAGATCATAGCTGCAATCGCTGTTCTGCACATGCATGGTTTCAAATCATTATTCCACCCACCCTTCCGTCCAGATTTAGCTCCAATTGATTTTTTATTATCGAATCGACAGGGATCTTTCAGCGGAGCACATTTTCTGATTACAGTCTTTATGAGGGAAAGCAATTTCAGTTTTTTTCGTAGCAAAAGATGAAAATATATTTCCGATCTTTAGAAATCTATTCACGTACATCTATATACAGGGTGTCCCAAAATACCACGCGAAAGTGACACTAGAGATAGATTGGCATTAGGTCTATCAGATAGCATCAAACATGACCTCAGTAAAAGTCCGCTGGTTTTCGAGATATCACCACTTTTGTGTATTTTTAAAAAACTCCAGTTTTCGGTCTTTTATCGCCTAGTATTGCTAGAAATTACTTCAAACTCATGTTTTTTTATCTAGGCTATCCTGTATAGTTGCTTTAAACAATGAAGTAATAACTTCACCGAGAACTAGAACAAAACCCTTCAAAAAATGTCTAACTTGTTGTATTTTATGCCGAACTTAAAACGTTAACTTAAGTTTGACTGACTGCTGTGAAAAAAATTTTTATCAGAATGAATTGACAAATAATCTTAAAACTGGTCCATATCATGTTTTTTTTTAAATTTTACAATACTACCAATTTTTTTTATCAGAACCTTAGAAATTCTAATTTGTCACGTGTCACGAGAGATGTGCCCTTCATTTTGAAAAGGCATGAAATGGAGCAGTTTTCGATTATTTGTCAATTCAGTCTGATATAATTTTTTTCACAGCAGTCATTCAAACTTAAGTTAACTTCGGCAAAATACAAAAAGTTAGACATTTTTTGAAGGATTTTGTTCTAGTTCTCGGTGAAGTTATTACTTCATTGTTTAAAGCAACTATACAGGATAGCCTAGATAAAAAAACATGAGTTTGAAGTAATTTCTAGCAATGCTAGGCGATAAAAGACCGAAACTGGAGTTTTTGAAAAATACACAAAAGTGGTGATATCTCGAAAACCAGCAGACTTTTACTGGGGTCATGTTGAGGCTATCTGATAGACCTAATGCCAATCTATCTCTTCAGTGTCACTTTCGCGTGGTATTTTTGGGACACCCTGTATATAACTAGAGGTTGATCATTTCCGATAGGGAAATATATTAATTTCTTATAGTTTTTTCTATTCCTTCCTGGTACCAACTAACAAGTCTCATGTAGATTTTCCATAAATTGATATCTAAACTCTTGAATTCTTCTTGTATCGAATGATACATCGTTATCCACGTGTACAACTTATTCTTAAAATCTCAAATCACTCATTCTTATGAATGAATCCAAAATATCTCTAGTGTTATTATAATAATCAAAAGTCCAAAGCACTTATCACATCCTCCACACGAGAAAAATTCGAAAATAACAAACCTCGCTTACTTGAGACTGAATCTCTGCTATATTTAGATCTCTCATCCACCCACGGATACCAACAGAAGAAAAATGACCTCCTCATCTCCGTCCACTGCTTCAGTTCTCCTTTTTGCACATCAACCTGTTCGTCCGCTCCAAATCGAGCATCGGAGCAGAGAGACTTTCAACGTTCAAGCACTTCGACCATGCTGCTGGAACAATATTCTTCGTCCTTCAACTCGACAGACCCCAAGTTTAATTTCTTATTGTAGTTCTCCTTCTCTGTTCGGCGAAGTAATCTACTTGCGGACGAGCAGATCTTTGGTTCGGTGCTGGAGGTGTAGGATGCCCAAAACATTCAGAGTTATCGTCTGCCTTACTGTATCCAATGACTTTAGAAGCAAGAAAAACTAGAGGTCATTAGAGCATGCTTCAATTTTTGTGACAATTTATACATAATACCTACTACTTATAGAACTCGAAGTTATTTCATCAATCGTAGTTCAACTGAATTATAACAAAGCAAAGAAATAAGGGTTTTCAAAAGGGCTGTTAGTTGATGGGTGTGACAAACTTCAGGATGTTATAAAGGGTTTTCCAATCAGAGGTGCTATTTTCGATAGATGTCACGTTTGAAGCTGTCATTTTTTGACATTTGACAAGTAGAACAATGCCATCAATAAAATTGGAACGATACACGCTTCAAGAATGCATTGAAGTTATTAAATCGTCGGACCGCAATAAGAATTGGTGGAAAAATTCGAGCTGTTAGGACAAGTTAGTGATCGAAGAATAAAACCTGTGCACGTCGCTCAAGAACACTTACTTTTTCGAAAATGAGGCTGGAGCAACACACGGTGAATGGATTGCGCTATCGCGTGATGATTATGATTTTTATGACCGAAATGAATACTATTGATCTGGACAACGTTTACTTTCAACAAGACGGCGCTACGTGCCACACAGCAACGAAATCATTGATTCTTGCGGGAAAATTCTCCGTACCTTGTTATATTTCGAAGAGGTGATCACAATTGGCAACCGAGATCTTGTGATTTAACACCTTGCGACTTCTTCCTTGGGCCACGTGAAAGAGAAGGTCTACGCCATAGCCCAGCGTCGTTTCAAGACCTCAAAGATGGAACTTGTGAGGCTGTCGAGGACATAGGGCAGCCATTTTGCGATTTCGTTATTTAAAAGTTCATTAAAGGATATGTCCTGTGAGCGTGGTCGTGGTGGTCATTTGCCTGATGTTATTTTCCACTATTAACGGCATAGCTTCTTCTTTATAATGAAATAAACAATCCGATCATTATATTGAAACATGTCATTTTATTTTGAATGTCACATAACACCTTTTATTGGAAACCCTTTATTTTATACAATTTTCGTAATAATTTCTCTTTTGGATGCCTTGACCAAGTGAATGTTGCTCTCAAATACTGTTGGAAAAAGCGATGAAATTATAAAGATTAAGAGCAAAACAAGCATTTGAAATGGAGAATCCGAAGAAGAAAACATAGGTAAGATTACCACCGATGAACCCATCGATATAATATACGAAAAGAGCATATCGAAAGAATGGTTATCAATGATTCGAAATGGATGTACTATCCTGTGTATGTTGGCTGTTGGCATTCAATATATGTACGAGCACATCTAAGAAAGGGAACTTGTTATTTTTTTAAATTCCCATAATAATTTAACGAAAACCCTCAACCATATTCGGATCTCAAAAATATCCAATAACAAAATCAAGTTTGGAAACAGGTCGAATAGAGTTTGACAATCTAATTGACCACAAAATTCGATCATTCATTGAAGCCATTTATGATTGTTTTCAAGAGTGTTTTTCCCTGACGACAGCTGGCGAATGCTGTCCTAAAATAAAAGAGTTTCCAATAAGAGGTGTTATTTTGATATTCAAAGAAAAATGCTATTTTTCAATATGAACAATCGGATGTTTATTTTATTATAAAGAAGAAGCTATGCCGTTAATAGTGGAAAATAACATCAGGAAATGACCACCACGACCACGCTTACAAGACCATATCCTCTCAATGAAATTTCCCATAACCAAATCGCAAAGTGGCTGGCCCTATGTCCGATAGCCTCACGAAATCCATCTTTGAGGTCTTGAATCGACGCTGGGCTATTGGCGTAGACCTCTCATTCATGAGGCCCTAAAGAAGAAGTCGCAAGATTTTAAATCACAATCTCGGTGCGATCACCTCTTCGAGAGATAACACGGACTGGAAAGTCCCCCTCAACCCCTAAACAACACATTCATGAAATGGAGAATCATTAGACAAGAAATATTGACCGATCACGATTTGGTAGTGTTTTTATCACTTCCTTAATAGCTCAGGGCTCCCACATTCTACCCAAAACTTATCCAAAACATTTTCATCATAAATTGCACAATGGCAACTCATATAAACTCTCACTAAATCCAACTGACCATACCTCCACCTTCATACCATAAAAATCCTCTCATATTCAACAAACCTTGACTAAAATAAACCATCCTTGTTACCAAGCCACCTGCCCATATCACACCTGGAAAATTCCTGCATAAAAATAATCGTAAAATAGAACCCAGCATTGTCCCTATGAGCAAACCGGCATATTCGTATTCAGTCGAAACAAGCCATAAATTCGTCAATGAAATTTTCAAGGTGTTCAAATAATGAGGATTCACGGGCCATCGTAGCGACATCCATCTCCATTTGGCCACCCCTGGTCGTTCCGGCAGGAGTGTGCATGCACGCGCCGGCATAATGGAATTACAGAACGTTCCGAAAACGTTGATCTTTGGTCCGAGGATCGGCCCCCGTTCGTCTGTGTTTTGTTTCGGAGGATGCTGCTGGCTGCCTGCTGCCTCTTTTCGGCTGCTGGGGTTGGCAGGCATAGTCCTCGCGTGGCTGGCTTAGCCTGCTGCGGTTGCCGGTTTTTGCCTGCGGGTTGCCAGGTTTTTTAGTGTTATTCACGATATACTGAAGCTTGTTGAAATTCATAATGATAGAATATTCATTTAAAGGGTTTTGCAATAAGAGGTGTTATTTCGATATTCAAAGAAAAATGCAGTTTTTCAATATAGAAGCTATGGCGTTAATAGTGGAAAATAACATCAGGCAAATGACCACCAAGATCACGCTTACAGAACCATATCCTTTTAATGAAAATTTCCATAACAAAATCGCAAACAGGCTGCCCTATGTACTCGATGGTCCCACGAATTCCATCTTTGAGGTCTTGAATCGACGCTCGGCTATTGGCGTAGACCTTCTCTTTCACGTGACCCCAAAGAAGTCGCAAGGTGTTAAATCACAAGATCTCGGTGGCCAATTGTTATCACCTCTTCGAGAGATATCACGGTCCGGCAACTTTTCCCGCGAAAGATTAATGGTTTCGTTGTTGATGATCGGCCGGCTTGAGTTTGTGTGTTAACTGAACTTTACTTATAAGCCTTAAGACCCCAATCTTTATGCAAAATACTCTGTAATGATTGTTGTGCGTGCCTAATTCCAAAGAACGACGAGGAATGGACAAACCTGGGTTTTCTTCAACAC
>CM024244.1:56114818-56217157 GCA_013421045.1 Propylea japonica
TCTGTGTCTAGTCGATTTTGGAAGTAGGTATTCAAAGAATTTTGAAACTCTTTTAAATGCATTAGCATTATTTTTTGGATATCGATTGAAATATATTCTGGGAGGATTCTGCATTTCTGAAAAACTTTATAGGTTTCCACTCCCAGTCTCTGAAACAGAAATAGTTAAAAATTTTCAATTAAGATGAAGTGCTCCTGCGAGAATCTTTGCAATTATTTGTCAGGAGCAAATTGGTCTTGAAAAACTGTTGTCTAACAGTAAAACTCAACATACATGTATGTTCAAATAGCGGAAATCATATGATGAACTGAGACAACACAAAGATCCTTGTGAAGGAACCTGATAATTATAAGAGGAAAATTAAGGAATCCACATGTATTTTGTTAGATGATGTAGATAATTTGGTCAATTGTTCTGTTCGAATAGATATTATTTGGATTGATTGATTGAAGAAAGGAATGACATCAGGAAATTTCAAAATTGAATAAATCAACATCTTTATATATTGACAACTTTCAATGTCAATCAGATTGCAAATGAAAAAACACACAATTCTGAAGATTTTACAAGTTTGTCTGAAGGAGGTGTCTGAAATAGACACCGAAACGTTACATTATCCTTTTCATTTAATTGCTTTTTCAGTTTTACTGTTAAACAACATTTTTTCAAGACCAATTTGTTTCCTGTCAAATAAGGGTAAAGATTCTCGCAGGAGCACCTCATCTTTAATTGATTTTTTTTTTAATTTTTCTGTTTCAGAGACTGGGAGTGAAAACCAATAAAGTTTTCAAGAAAAAAAATATTTTTTTGTCTCAGAAAGTATTCCTTGCAGACAAAAAACCATTTTTAATGTCAATTATGTGCCGATTTCGAAAATATCTTCGGATTGGAAAAAAACGTAAGCGTGCCTTTTTTTCACCAAGTTGATTCGGACAAAGGTCTGTAAGGCACCTCTTGTGAAAATCAAAAAATGATTTTCATTTGTAAATAAGTTTTTTGATGAGTAGGTACCCATAAACAAAAATCTTTTCAGGGTGTCGAAAATATTCCCGAATCACATATTTTTTTTTAATTCAATTTCAGCATCCTGTATCTCAGAAACAATGCGTCAGAGAACCATAGTTCAAAGAAATATTGTCATGAAATCATCTGAGGAAGAAGATCCCAAATTTATGGCGCCTTATTCTGAAACAACCATTATATTTCCAATGATTTGAGACGATGTAAAAATCGTGGACATTTTCCTAGTTTTGTAAATTATAGAAATATGGCCACGACTAACGAAGTGACCTTTTCGAAGCATCCTGTACATTTATTACATTTCTCGTTGAAATATTCCATAATACTCTCCTAGAATTCCATTAAATAGCATCAATAACAACGAGGTTCACTTCCGGTAAAAGTTATATTTGCTCATTGTGTACCTATAAAAAATAAACTCATTACATCGATGTCGCGCTGTACCAAGGAAACAACTCGAAAAAAACATATTAGCCATCAATTCATTCGACGTGATATCCCATTTTTTATGATGTTATGTGATATACAAATTAGAGTTTGTATCCTAATTCTCAGTTGCTATACAATTCTTGAAATATATCGTTAGAACATTTCTGAAGAGTGTTTGTATTCAGTGAGATAATCTGTAGATATGTCGTTTTCAATAAGGATCAATCTCAGTTTATCCTATCTTATCTTGATCCACTTTTGTATATAAGTTAGTTTTTATTGTTTCTGGGATACATTTTTGGTTTGGTGTAGTGAACATTAGATCAAAATGAGGGGTTTAACTGCTATCGCACTCTGTCTTTTCGTTGGTGTCGCACTTTGTGACATTGTTAGGTAAGTTTTTCATTTGCTTGATAACTTTCTATTGACCTTGAGGTAAAATACTGTGAACAAATGCGAGGGACTTTGGAAGGTGATAAGAAACAGGAGTAGTGCATATAATTTTTTTTCGAAATCGACCCTCTTTCAAGATACAGCCTTTGGGAGGCGATGACGAGTTGACAATTTTTAATTTTTTACGGCTTCTTAAAAACACTGAGTCATTAAACTATACATAATATGAAGCACTGGCGCAGCTAGGGGTGGGGGCTTTGGGGCTGCAGTCCCCGAAAGATTAATTTTCTTCGTTATTCCTTTCCTCTCAATTTTTTTGAAATTTTTGTATTTGTTGTATCATCAAGAATTGTTTTAATTCAGCCTTCCCAAACAAAATCCTGGCTGCGCCACTGATATGAAGTACTAAGTAGATGTTACTCACACAAATTCTTTAGATCTAATAACTTTATTAATAGGGGTTGAAAATAACAATCCCCTATGGTTTTCATTCAAAAATTGTTTTCTAGGTATAGATTTTCGAAAATGAAATTCGCTCATGTTTTCTAATTCAATTCTGGAGAAAAAGTCTTCTGCAGAATTTCGAAACAGTCGATACTTTTCTAGGAAGAATAAAAACTTACAAGTAGTTATGATCACTGTTCATTCCTTTTCACCGTAAAAGAGTTCCATAGAAAACAATTTTTGAAGAAGAATCAAAAGCGGTTGTCATTTTCCACCCATAACAATAAAGTTATGGGATCAAATAAAAGTGTATGAGTAACATCTACTTAATGAATCTTATTATGGATAGGTTCAAGACTCAGTGTTTTTAAGGACTCCTAAAAAAATGACAACTGTCAACTCGTCATTGCATTCCAAAGGCTATATCGTAGAAGGGAGGTCGATTTCCGAAAAAAATTATATGAACTACCCCTGCCTTTTTTCATCGACGAATCATCTCCCTAAGTCCCACGCATTTTTTTACAGACATCCTGTATAAATTGTTCGACTCCTTTCAGGATTCCATTGAAGAAGGTCGAAACTCCTAGGAAAACCTTGAAGCAAATTGTAACAGGAAGGGACAGACTAGGCCAAAAATATGGAAATCCATCATCACCCCTTATTTTAGACAACTATATGGATGTGAGTATATATTAAAGATTCATGAGTATATATTAAAGAGTCATGAATTTTTTTTGGCTATTTCGAAAGGGTCATATTTCCCATTGACTTAAAGTCATAGATTGCAAAAAGTGTGCAAAATTTCAGAACATTTGGTCATCTTCGAAGGACTGTAGCCGTCAGAAAATTGGCATTGGACGAATGATGATTTTCTTGCTTATAGATTGATATTTTCCGAATTGAAAGACTCAATTTCAATTAACCTGTCGCGATCGCTTGCGATTTTATGATTTTTTTCATGAGAGAGTCTTAAATTTCGGATTCTGCATCGGTCATAACTAGAGATAAAATTATTAATCCAAGAATATTTTGGCACATTCCTAATCTAAGCGAAAAAATCGGGAAAAATAATTTTTTGGTGAAATGTCAATACCTTGAGAATTGATCAATCAGAATGATTTGGAGAATTGTAGATATTTCATTCTGAAATTTTAGGTGGAGCCTTGGGGATGAAAGAACTCTTCGCATGAAACGTTTTCAAGTCGACAGTGTTGCCACATTTATCTTAAATGTACATCTTCTTCCTTATTTCAAAAGAACTTTCCATATTTTTTATTTATGAATCGATTCAATACCCAATTCGCAGTATAACCTATTGAAAAAAGTGATAATCTACACTTTCATCCATAAAATATAATTAAATAATTTGTCAGGTATTTGGACAGTCTTTTCAGATAGGAATTAAGAGTAAAAAGACTGTCCAAGCTGACGAAATTATTTAAAATCTGAAAAAATTTTTCTGTCATGCACTATTGTCAAGTTATGCATAAATTTCTGACATCTGAATTACCAGTTTGGAAATTCAATAATCAATTCTTTTTTACTTTCTTTTAGGCGAACGAAACCGCATTCGATTCGAAATAAAAAATGAATGACAATCTCCTCTCACAAAAATTACTTATTTCGAGATATTGCATTTCCAAACTGGCAATGCAGATGTCCAAATTTTCAAGAATTTGTGCATAACTTTGCAACAGTGCATGTCACAGAAAATTTTCTTCAGTAGGTACATTATACTGAGAATTAGGTATTGAACCGATAAAATAAAAAAAATATAGATCATTTGAAATAATAAAAAACATAATGCATTCAATACGTCAACACTATCACTATAAAAATATAATAATTCAGGCAAACACTTCTGTCATCCCCAAGACAAGACTACACTCAAAAAAATAAAAGTTGAAAGGAAAACCCCGTACGCATGAAAATTTTGCCATTTTTCGAAAAAAATTTTTTTTTGATCTACATATACTGAAATTACTGTATTCACTAATTCGAGAACGTAGATAACGATTACAATAAATCGCAAAGCCTCATTCCAATGACGATGCCAGCATCGCAGCACAGCACTGTTTCGTATGCTACTTAATTTGGAACCGACCAATCGCAGTTGATATTTTAATTCAGAAACGCCAAAGCGACAAAATAAACTAACTCAACTCAAACTTTTGTGGTATTTCCAGGCTCAGTACTATGGAGAAATCTCCATTGGAACTCCTCCACAAAAATTCAACGTCATCTTCGATACAGGATCCTCCAACCTCTGGGTACCGTCCAGCAAATGCTCTATCCTCTCACCAGCTTGCTGTAAGTGAACACCCAATCCAAATTAACTAATTTCAGATAAAATTATCGTTCTGAAGATTCAAATCGATGGTGAGGAATATCAGTCACAAGGAACAGTTGTATACAATTTATTCAATGGAAACGTTTCTGAGCATTTAGCTCCTTCAGTATAAATAAAAGTAAAAATAAAAGCATCGGGCAAGACAGACTGCATTGAAATGTGTGAGATATACTGACCATACTACTGACACATTTTAATGCGGTCTGTCTTACCCGATACTTTTTTTTATACTGATACGTCCTTTTTGATGTGGTTTTAATAAAATGGCATTCTCAGGATTGCATTAAAACCACATCAAGAAAGGTGTATCAGTATAAATAAAAGCATCGGGCAAGACAGACTGCATTAAAATGTGTGAGATATACTGACACATACTAATGACTCATTTTAATTCGGTCTGTCTTGCCCGATACTTTTGTTTATGCTGGATTCACAATGGACGTAACCATAAAACTCCCGAAAAACGCAAAGTTGAACCAATGCAAATCATATGGAACTGTTCACAATAGGCTCGGTAATTTATACGTTTACGTTGAGCTTATGGTCGTCCGTAATTCTAACGTTAATTATAGAAATTTGTTCACATTCTGTGATTTGTAGGTCTAACTCACCAACGTCGTTTTTTCTTCTTTTAGAATTTTGCTTTTCAATTTCTTTTTTTTCAAACATCGTCTCAATAAAAACAGACTTAACACTTCATACATTTTTAATTAATGACAACACTTCACAGTAATCAATTGTCAAAAAATTCATAGAACACTTATTATAAAGGTACAGAAACATCTTCTTACTCTACATAAACGTCTATAATTTGCTACTGCGCCCAAAGTCCATTCTGAACACATTTACGTTCACGGACAAAGTACGTTTACGTGTTCGTTATGGTTACGTCCATTGTGAATCAGCACTTATACTGATACGTCTTTTTTGATGTGGTTTTAATAAAATGGCATTCTCAGGATTGCATTAAAACCACATCAAAAAAGGCGTATCAGTATAAATAAAAGCATCGGGCAAGACAGACTGCATTAAAATGTGTGAGATATACTGATGCATACTACTGACACATTTTAATGCGGTCTGTCTTGCCCGATAATTTTGTTTGTACTGATACGTCTTTTTTGATGTGGTTTTAATCACGATACACCTACACCGGTATGCCGACGCGCATCGTCACTGCGGAGCACTTCCATTGCATTTGCGGGATGGAAGTGTTAGAACACCAGAGAATGATTGAAATAATGCAATTAATCGCAAAATATATCACTGAAATTGTATAAATATGGATGTAAGTGAAAAGTATTTATTTGTTAATACAGAATAAATTATTGAAGGTTCATTAAAAAACTTCGAATGAATAAAAATATTTTTATCATTTTTACGGAAATTTCAATGAATTTCACTTATAATTCGTGAATTTGAATTTTTGTCCACTTGTTTCTTCATATTAAAATATGATCTTCTTATTTAGATCCCTGTCTCAGGTTGGTACGGATTGGGCTCAAGCAAAGAATAACATCGAATGAAATCTGAATGTCATTTTTCAGTTTTGCAACCGTATTATCTTCTGAAAATATTTTTTCCTCAGATAATGAAGTACTGACGGGACATTTCCGAATTCGGAAAGCAAAAGTACCTTATTTCAGTTCCCTTTTAACTCTCTGTAATTCTTACAGCCAAAAACTGTGCAATTAGGAATTAATGCAGGTATTATAACAATAATAATATAACTCCACTTTTATCTCTGCTCCTCAATGACGTAGATGAGCGCGCCGGACGAGTTTAGACTCCGAATCTGGCATACCGGTGTGAGTGTATCGAATGCAATCCTGAGAATGCCATTTTATTGTATGAATTTTTTTTATGATTTCGATATATTCGAATGATTCATAACCATTATTCATTGGCATGATAAAGGAGCTAAATGCTCAGAAACGCTGCCATTGAATAAATTGTATACAACTATTCCTTGTGACTGATATTCCTCACCATCAAATTAACTCATTTCTGATCAAACCATTTCGAATTTCAGTGTTGCACAAGAAATATAAGTCAGCTGACTCCACCACTTACGTAGAAAATGGAACAGCTTTCGAAATCGCATACGGCTCAGGCAGTTTGAGCGGAATTTTGTCAACTGACGTTGTAAACGTAAATGGTTTAAAAGCTAAAGAGCAGACCTTCGCTGAAGCAACCAAAGAACCTGGACTAGCTTTCGCCATTGGTAAATTCGATGGTATCCTTGGTTTGGGATACAACACCATCGCCGTTGACGGAGTTACTCCTGTTTTTGACACCTTGGTATCTCAAGGAGCCGTAGATGATGCTGTTTTCTCTTTCTTCCTCAACAGGTGAGTCTTCGAGGGTACAGAATTGGTCGAAGAAACTTGCCTATTTAGGAATTCAATCGAACAAGAATTTAAAGAAGAATCGATTTATTCATTTTTCTATTATTACGTACAACATATTCATGTTGAGATAGTTTTAACCCTCGCTACACACCTTGGGTCTATTAGATCCAAGCCCATTTAGAAATGCATGCTGATCTTCACATATTTCTGACACAGACAGGAAACGTCGTGTGAATTAGTCATACTTTTCCTACTATAGCATCATCATATTGCGAAGTGGTTGTGGGTTCAAGTATTTCGGATACGATCGATCAAAGAGGTTCTGGTGGTTTTACAGAACCCACTGTGTGTTTCAGGTTAGGTTTTTTATCCTTAGTTTTTGTCGTTTCTTAATTTTTTTGATATTCAGTTTATTTGAAATTCGTGTGTTTTGTGTGTTATTGCTGAAGAAAATCGTTTGTTAGAGATTAGCAAGAAAAATGTCCGGAAAAGAATGGTATCAGACGTTGACAAATGATGAACTCGAATCAGAAATGAGAAATGAACCGTTTGATGTTCGAGATAGAAGACGAAAAACAACCATCTGTTTTTGAAGAGCCAGAGTCAACCGATGATGTAGACTTGGTCGAAGAAGAATAACGTTCCCACACAGAGCAAAACATCGAATCAGAATAAGAAGAATCAGGTTCATCTAATGCAAAAAGAGTAAACGCTGAAATAACCTAAGCACAGAAAGGTTATAGATGGAGCAACGTTCCAGAAAAACGGGGAAGACGGCAAAAAAATCATATAAGTCACTTAAAAAGGAGCTGCAAAACCGTAAAGAGTCCTTTTGAGGCATACTCTCGTCTTTTTTCCGACGATATCATTAATATAGCTGTTACCTTTATGATCTGATAAGGTGTCCTTCAATCCTCAATGTCAATACTCTGCGTTAATCGTTTCCGAAAATGTAGGACAACTCTTCCTAACATTTCGTTGGTTATATTGGCAATAGCCAAACGAATGTTGTTCTTAAAGTGTCCAGGGACGATCGTTATGAATATGAGATTGTCGATATCTCCATGAAAAATGCAGGGAGTTGACTCAGGCGAATGTCCTTGAGGCACTCAAAACTCTAGGGAACCCCAGGAAAGAAAAACTCCTGAACTATTTGGATATAACTGTCAGAAGTCACTGAAACTGTTCGTTCGTTTTTTTTTTCGGGAAAATATGGTTCAATTATCATCACTCGTGTTAGTAAACACTGAACAGTGACACCTTGTGAATGTAGGGGTGAGCTACCCCAAGTTCTCTGGGGTTTTCAGCACCCCAGCACAGTCGCCCGGTTCAGCCCTTTGCGATTTTTTTATGGTGACAACTAAAATCACATTCTTATAAAGATCTCCCAGGACTCTGACCCACTTTAAGAACAACATTCGTTTGGCTACCGCCAACATAGATCCAAGGAACTGCTGGACAGAATTGTCCGACATTTCCGAAACCGACCTATACGCAATGTAGTGACAATAATGAAAACCATATGCCAGATATCATCTTTAGAACTGTTCAAACATGAGTTTTAAATTTTTTACTTGATTCAATATCTGATCCGTCTCGTCTTTGCTGTTTATTGAGGATAATATATTTCTTGGCTACAGGACTGTAGGTTCATAAAAACTTTTTAAATAGCCGACGTTCCGACCCTTTCTTGAATATTCTTCAGGGCTGCAAAAATATTCATTCCTGGTCTTGGAGGAGTTTCTACCCTCTGGAAAAACTTAACACTTTGTACTCAAAATTAAAAAACCCCTACTCAAAATTAACAAAATCTAGCTTGGTTTATAAAATCCCATGTAAAGGTTGCAATTTATTTTATGTTGGCATTTTGAAACAAGATTTGAAAAACCGAATATACTACGACAAATACGACTGCGGAGAAAATAAGAAGGAAAAAACGAAAAACACGATTTTGATGTTGACGTAGTAAAAATAATAGTTAAGAGAAATTGATTGAAAAGTGTCCTAATGACAAACTAACGAGAAAAACCACTAATTCAAGAATCAATAACCGGGGACGCGAGAGCTTCTTCGATTAGTATCATAGAGACTGGCCACGGAAACATACCACCAAAAAAGACTCGTAAACAAATTCGACTTAATGAAACTAAACATCCACCGTATCCAATTACACCAGACCAAAATGGTAAAAATGAAACTGTAAATGTAAAATCAATAATGAAAAATTCACCCCACAGTCCTGAAGCCAAGAGATATTTCCTCAGTTGTACTTAATGATGAAAAAATATTTATATCGATATTTGCATCAGTTTCTGTTTAAATTAGCAAGCTCTTCGAAAAATTACTCATGCTCTATTGTTTTTCAATGCTTCCAGAAACCCCAAGGCTGAAGTTGGTGGAGAAATTGTCTTCGGAGGATCCGATGAAGCACGTTACTCAGGACCAATTACCTACATCCACGTCACCAAAAAAGGTTACTGGCAAATCTCCATGGAAGGTGTCAAAGCTGGTTCCAAATCAGTTTGCGAATCAGGATGCCAAGCCATAGTAGACACAGGCACCAGTCTTTTAACTGGACCCACCGAAGACATCAACACAATCAACAGAGCTATTGGAGCCACCAAAATTCCATTCACCCAAGAATGGGTCATTGATTGCTTTAGAATTGACGATTTACCACCTGTAGAATTCCTCCTTGGAGGCAAAACTTTCGTCCTTGAAGGAAAAGACTACGTCATGGAAGTGAGTAATACTATATTCTAAAACCAGTTGCATTGAAGGATCACCTTACAACTCAAAAGCATGAGTGTTGGAGTGGCCTTTTGCAACGAGTATGAGAAGATATGTCCTCTATTTTAGTCAGGATATCTCCAAAAATTATGTCGGATTCCGATGGCGAATTCAGCTTTTACATCCTAGTCACTTTTGTATTGTATATTGGAAGTTGATGTGACTGTTGATGAAATTGATCGAATGCGGAATTCGAATTGGAATTATGAGTTAGAATTTTGAATTTAATTTTTTTTCTGTGATGGGAAAAAATTTTACATTTCATATCTCTTGACAGGTCACAAAATATAACTTTTTATATATACCACTTTCTTCCCTTGTATGATAATAATAGTTATTTATTATACAAGGAAAAAAAGTATCAGATTTCACCTCGAAGTTATGTTGTCTCCCGACTGAGAGCTAAAATCTAATATTTTCCCTTGTATAATACATTATTTTTTTATGACAGGAAAAGCGACCATTTCATAGTTAAAGAAATAAAACTTTTCACGAAATTACTTTTTTCCCACGGGAAAAAAGTGGGTATGTACTTTTTTCCTGGATACATTGACACTCACATTTTTGACAGGGATAAAGGTAATTTCGTGAAAAGTTATATTTTGTGACCTGTCAAGGGATATAAAATGTCAAATTTTACAATTTGCCATTTTTGCTCTGTTGACAAGTAATAAAATACGACTTTTCACAAAATTAATTTTTTCCTGGGAAAAAAATTAGTGTAAATATCTCCGGCAAAAAAGTATTCACTTTTTTTCCAGGCAAAAAAGTGATTTCGTGAAAAGTTATATTTCTTTCACTATTAAATCATCGTTTTTTCTGTCACAGAAAAAAATAGTATATTATACACAGGAAAATTATTAGATTTAAGCTCTCGATTTGAAATCTAATACTTTTTTCCCTTGTATAGTAAATAACTATTCTGTACAACTGTCGAAAAAACTTGACCTCTCCTATTCACTATGGATGCTTCAATAATTACTATTTTTCACCGTTGAAATAGGTCTTTTTTCCTCGTTAAAAAAAAGATTTAATTTTTTTCACTGTTGAGAATTGTTTTGTTACGGTGTTAAAATTGAATTCATTTTAATTTTGAATTAGATGCTGAATTACACGATCCAACAATTTACCTCGGCTAATTTGTGATATCACAATTATATTGACTCTTTTCAGGGTGAATTTGAAATTTTTTCATTATTTTCTATTTTGACTGACAGTTCATCATTCCATAGAAACACCCATCTAATTTTTTTCCAGCCTACCTATTTACATAATTCTAACTCCTATAACCATAAATTGAACCATATCAATATATTTCTTCAATTTTCTAGATGGAAGAAGAAGGACAAAAGACCTGCATTTCTGGATTCAGTGGAATGGATGTTCCAGAGCCTGCCGGTCCTCTATGGATCCTTGGGGATGTCTTTATTGGTAAATACTACACTATCTTCGACCAGGCCAGAGACAGAGTTGGTTTCGCTGACGTTGTTGCTTAGACTGATCTTAATCAATTGTGATATGAATACTTGACAAAAATATATTATCTTATTTTTGGTTTCATTTATTGATTATTTTGAATTTAGGATCTGAATCTGAATGATAGTGCGATTGATATGTAAAGGGTGTTTTTTTCGAGGTATAGAGCTTTAAGTTGGCATTACTGTTCAAGATAGCGACCGATTTATCAGCTGTCAAGTGATTTATTCTTTGTTTGGTTCGGCAATTTAACATGAATAGACTCTCGCCTAAACAACGCTTGCAAATAGTGCCATTTTATTCAGGAAATAATGGTTTTCTGCGGAATACGTTTCGCTCACTACGTCCATTTTATCGTCGACAAAATCAAGCATCAGAGCAGTAACTTCGATTAACCATGGAACGTTTTCGCACCACGTTTACTCTTATTGATAACTAGCATCGCCAGAGACGCCGCACGGTGCGTAGGTACAGAAGAAGCTATTGCTACTGTAGAGCGTAGCATTGAGGAAGACGAATGAGTCCATCCGCCATCGAGCACAGGAAATGAATCTGTGTCCATCTACTTTATGGAAATTTTTGCGGAAGGATCGTGGTTTGCATGCTTACAAAATCCAAACCTTGCAAGAATTGAAGCCAACCGATAATCCAGCAAGGCGTAGATTCGTAAAATGGACCCAAAACGAGATTGCCGTTGGTCCCGATTTCCATAACGGAATTTTGTTTAGCGATAAAGCACACTTCTGGTTGAATGGCTACGTCAACAAACAAAACTGACGCATTTGGAGTGAAACTAAGCCTCAAGTGTATGTCGAAACACCGTTACATCAAGAAAAACTGACTCTTGTGCGCTTTATGGGCTGGTGGAATAATTGGTGCGTACTTCTTCAAAAACGACGATGGTCAGAAGGTTACAGTCAATGGTGATCGGTGAAGAGCCATGATTACTAACTTCTTCATTCCTGAAATGAACAACCATGATGTCCAGGAGCTGTGGTGTTGGTGTCACACAAATATTAGGGTATTATTGTAAGATTTATACAAAGATTCAATATGAATATACTTAGTGCATCTGTGGAATTCTAGTTCCTGGTTCAGCTCAATTGCAGCTTCGCTGTCTACCATTGATGTTCGAATTGACGGAAAACTTTCCTTGATTAGTCATTTTAACCATTTCATTTTCCGTGCAGCTTCACTATCTAGGCCAAGAAATAGAGGTTTTTTACGTGACAAAAATACTACCTGAAATCTGACTGTGCAGTCATGCAATAGGTAGTTTCTACATGTTTTTCATGATAAATTCAACTCCTGAATCGTCTTAGGTTTTTTTTGAGAAGCGAAAAATAGCCAAAAAAAATCCAAAATTTTGCTTTTTCGCTTATAAAACGTGAAGTATTGATCTGATCGAAGAGCTGTTGAGGCACTTTTTGTAGAGAATTCAAAAATACAAAAAATGAGAGGTGGCACGTCACGAGCAGATAATTAGTTTCCGAGAAAATTCCAAAAAACTGGAAAAAAACATCAATTTTTCGAAAATTCATAACTTGGTCAATTTCTGAGATGAAGCGTAGCTGCTCTGAATTTAAGTAGCTATTAACATATACTTTATTGGTGCACAATTACAAAGCTGTCGGGTAAATAGTTTTTGCACAATCGCAGTTTTCCGAATTCGACGTACTTTTTTCAAGAAGGTCGTGATACTCGGCTAGTTGTCCGATTTGAATTTTACAAAAAGCATTTTAAAGCAGAATTAAAATTCTTCAAATCGTTCATTCTCTCGATACCGACCGACAACGTTTAGAGGGTGAAAAACGGCGTCAAACAGGAGCAAAAAGGCTCGAGTGCATCAAACTAGTCGCGGAGTGGCAGTCGCCCGATACGCGAGGGGAAAACTGTATACCTTGTATCTTTCGCGCATCGCGTAGCGGGCGACTCCCACTCCGCGACTAGTTTGATGTATTCGAGCCTTTTTGCTCCTGTTTGACGCCGTTTTTCACCTATTAAACATTATCGGTCGGTATGGAGAGAATAAACGATTTGAAGAATTATATTTCTTCTTTGAAATGCGTTTTGTAAAACTCAAATCCGACAAGCAGCCGAGTATCACGACCCTCTTGAATAAAGTACTTCGAATTCGGAAAAATGCGATGGTGCAAAAACTACTCATCCGACAGCTTTGTAATTGTGCACCAATAAAGTATATATTAATAACTACTTAAATTCAGAGCAACTACGCTTCATCTCAGAAATTGACCAAGTTATGAATTTGTTTGTTTTTTTTTCAGTTTTTTCGACTTTTCTCGAAAACTGATTATCCGCTTGAGAGGTGTCACCTCTCATTTTTTTTTAATACTCTACAAAAAGTGCATTTACAGCCTTTATAAGCGAAAAAGCAAAATTTTGGATTTTTTTGGCTATTTTTCGCTTCTCAAAAAAAACCTAAGACGATTCAGGAGTGGAGTTTATCATGAAAAACATTTAGAAACTACCTATTGCATGACTGCACAGTCAGATTTCAGGTAGTATTTTTGTCATGAAATCGACCTTTCGATAGCTCTATTGCTTGGTGTAATCAGCCACTATTTCTGCCTCTACCGTGAAAATAGCAACAGATGTTTGACGTTGATCAAGCCGAGTTGATCATCCTGTTTCACTATCTAGTTCGTAATCTTCATTACCGAAGGCTACAAACTTGTAAAAATTTTACAAGTTAACTGTCAATTTGACAAGTTAGTGACTTGATAAAATAAACTTCCCTGATTAATATTGTGTTTTTGGAAACTGACGTTTACAAATGAGAAACAAATAAAATCATTTTCTCTAGAACTTTACGAAACATCACACGGATTTCGAAGTCTAATTTTTCAGCAAACAACGATTCGAACAAAAAACTCCTAAAAGAACAGCCCATTCTAGTTACGTCTTCGGTATCTGAATAAAGATCCAGGAAATCGTTCCGGACAACTTCAATCCGGGTTTTTCTTGCCTCGTGGGTGGAAAATAAGACGTATTGCGTGGATTTGCGTGCGACTACTTCAGATTGATCGTTCGGAAAAGTTCTTTTTATGTCGGTTTTCCGGCCGGAGAAAACTTTTTTTCTTATCATTCTACGGAAGGGCTAGAGGACATGTGTCCCCTCTTTCGGTTTTGCGGACTCCATGGAATATATAACGAGGAGAGTTTGGGAACACGGTGCGTATATGAGCGATTTCACGCTGTTTTTAACAGGTTAGAATGCAAATTGGGGAAGGTTGTCGTGGAAGGTTTCTCCTTTTTTATGGTAAGTTGTGGTTAATTTGTCGGAATTGAGTTGGGTATTTTATTTTATTATTTATTTATTTTGCTGATTTTCTGATAGATTGTTGAGGGGGTTACATTCCACTGCGAAATCAAGGATCAAGGTGTCGTTTCTCCTCTGTGTGATCTTTGTTTAGTTTTTGAGTTAGTCTATTCATTGACTTCTACTTCCTTTAGATTGTGTTTCTGTTTTCTTCGTGAAGTGTTAATTTAGTGATCTGCTTGTTACACTAATTATTGGTCAAAGCCAGTATATGTATTTTTATCCTTGATGGTTACGTGGGATCGTAATTCATAGCTTTCTGTAGTAAAGGGTGGTTTCGGAATTTTTCTAAAATGTTTTTTTTTTCAATCTGATCTGTGAACTAACGGTATGTAGTTTTAGGTTTTTTCTCAGGTTTCTGTTTCTAATAAATCTTGGAGCGTCTGTAATTTTTCCCATTATTTTGTTATATTCTGTTTCTAGTTTGTTTATGTCTGTCCGTGCACTTTGTTTCCAAACTTTCGATGCATACGATCATTATTTTCATCAGGAAATAAAAATTATTGGAAATATTGGATACTATTCATTTTTGATTGTTCACTTCGTGACAACGCGACGTTTCGAAACAAATGCACTTCTTTTTCAAGGCAAGTTGCGACAAACAATATTGTACGCTTTTTAAAAACATCAAGATTTCACTAAGAAATCAAAAATTCTTGGAGAAACTGACAAGGTGATGACATGTTTGCGTTGTGTATCTGCTCTCCAAGAATTTTTGATTTCTTTGTAAAATCTTTATGTTTTTCTTTCCTGATTCTAGAACAATGGATGATAACCAAGTTATCATTATTATCATCTTTTTCAACAGTTTCAGTTTATTGGTTATATTCATTCTCCAGTTTCTGGCTAGGAATGAGTAAAGTTGTTGTTTACGGGTGTTTGTTATTACATCATTGATATGTGATCCCCATGTAAGTTTCGAGCCAAAACCACACCAAAATATTTCGCTTTCTTGGACCACTCGATTTCTTTTCCGTCAATCTCAATTTTTTCGTTGGGTAGTGTATTCACTATGTCACCATCTTGGTAGTTTCTATCCAGGTTTCGGTATATGCATCTTTCAATTGCAAGTATATCTGCCTGGAAAACCTTGAAAAGGGAGCCAAAAGATAAAGTAAATTTGGTTCTTTGCCTTAGCTACTGTATAATTGAAGTAAGGATCAATTGCATTTTGTAGTAAAATCAAAACAAATATCTCCAAAAAATACAACAACTATCATTATTCTATAACTACCAGTATCAAGTTGATTTTCTTCATCGATCCAACTCATTCACATATAAGAAACAGAAACATTCATGCTCTTCTTGCATGACCTTGGATCAACCCTATCTACCCTCTTCCTTCTGCAACAGAAAATATCTCCAAGAAAAATACAACAACTATCATTATTCTAACAACTACGAGTATCAAGTCGATTTTCTTCTTCTATCCAACTCATTTACAAAGAAGAAACAAAAACATTCATGCTCTTCTTACATGACCTTAATCAACTCAACTACCCTCCTCCTTCAGAACCCTCCAAACCCAGATCGATTGGAAAACGTTTTCACCATCAATTTTTAAAAGTCCCCCAACACAACAAAAATCTCCATACGAATCCTTCTATGCCTAATCCCCTCTCTGAGCCGAACAATAAAGATAAATACCAGTTATATACGACGCCGTTCATCGTTTCAATAGCAGCTTGACTATCAGAATAGATCACTATGTCACCATCTCGATAGTTTTTATCCAGATTTCTGTCTATGCATCTTTTAATTGCAAACATTTTTGCCTGGAAAACCATGAAATTAGTGCCAAACGATAGGGTTAATTTGGTTCTTTGCCTTAACTATTAAACAATTATAGTAGAGACCAATTATAATTTTATTGAAACTATTGGAACAAAAAAAAAATATCTCCAAGAAAAATAGAAAAACTATCATCATTCTATAACAACGATTATCAAGTCTATCTACCCTTTTTCTTCAGAACCCGCCAAAGCCGAATCGAATGAAAAACGTTTTCACCATCGTTCTTTCACCCCTCATCGCATCCAAGCAATTTTTAAAAGTCCCCAAACACAACACAAATCTCCATACGAATCCTTTCATGCCTAATCCCCAGCTCCCCTAGGAAGTCGAAAACGTCACGGGAACGACGCTGGAGGAAATCAGTTTAATATCATTCCCGGCGACGGCAATGGAGGACTCTAAATCATATAGGGGGAGGCCGCCGTATGAGCTCCCCAGATTAACGGACCTGGGGGACCTTCTCCGAGCCGAACAATTAAGATGAAAACCAGTTATATACAACGCCGTTCATCGTTTCAATAGCAGTTTGACTATAAGAGCGGATCACTATGTCACCATCTTGATAGTTTCTATACCTGTTTCTTTCTATGCATCTTTTAATTGCAAGTATATGTGCCTGGAAAACCATGAAATAGTAGCCAAACGATAAGGTTAATTTGGTTTTTTGTCTTAGCTACTGAATTATTATAGTGAAGATCAATTGCATTTTTCAGTAGAAGCAAAAAAATATCTCCAATATATAACTACGAGCATCAAGTCGATTTTCTTCTTCGATCCAACTCGTTCACATAGAAGAAACAGAAACATTCATGCTCTTCTTGTATGACCTTGAATCAACCCTATCCATACTCTTCCTTCAGAAGCCGCGACACCCAGATCGAATGAAAAACGATTCCACCTTCAATTTGTAAATGTTCCCATACATAACACAAAGCTTCATACGAATCCTTCTATGCCCAGTTCCCCCAGGAAGTCGAAAACGTCACGGGAACGACGCTGGAGGAAATCAGTTTAATATTATTCCTGGCGATATTGTTTGAATAGCAGCTTGACTACCAGATCATTATGTCGCTATCTCGATAGTTTCTATCCAGGTTTCTGTCTATGCTTCTTTTAATTGCAAGTATTTTTGTCTAGAAAGCCTTGAACTAGGAGTCAAAGGATAGGGTAAATTTGGTTTTTTGCCTCAGCTACTAAATGATTATTGTGAGGATCACTTGCATTTTTTAGTGAAAGCAAAAAAATATCTTCAAGAAAAAATACAGCAACTATCATTATTCTATAACTACGGGTATCAAGCCGATTTTTTTCTTCGATCCAACTCGTTCACATAGAATGAGCAGAAATATTCATTCTCTTTTTGCATGACCTTTAATTAACCCTATTTATCCTCATCCCTCAGAATTTCACCATCTTATGGCTTCTCGTTTACCTAGAAGCGCTTCTTAAAGTTCTCTTGTATCCTATCGACCCAAAATTCAGAACTTCAGTTCTTTGTTTTGCCATTATAGTGTGTCTTCTCCACGCCGCTGTATTCACACAATTTTTTATCTTGCACAACTGCTAGCCATGATATCACGCATTTCGAAAAACCGACTATCTCACAGGCTGAACCATTTCCGAGTGTTGCAGGTTTTCCCTTGTTTCCAGCTTTTTCTGAAAAACCCATTTTATCGATCCATGTTACGCAATTGTCTAAATTTCCACCAAAGACGAATCCAGTTTCGAGATGAATTCCTATTTGATTACTGAAACCGTTTCAGTTATATGCTCGTCAAATTCCTTCCAGCGTTCCTCTCCTTGAATACCACTACCTGAAAATGTCCACCAAGAGCCTCCTGAATGACATCTTGCAGGCTTTGATCCGTTGCACTGGGCCGCCAAACCCAAATCAAGTGAAAAACGTTTCCACCACACAACACAAATCTCCATACGAATCCTTCCATGCCTAATCCCTAGTTCCCCTAGGAAGTCTAAAACGTCACGGGAACGACGCTGGAGGAAATCAGTTTAATATCATTCCCGGCGACGGCAATGGAGGACTCTAAATCATATCGGGGGAGGCCGCCGTATGAGCTCCCCAGATTTACGGACCTGGGGGACCTTCTCCGAGCCGAACAATAAAGATGAATACCAGTTATATACGACGCCGTTTTCAGGTAGCAAGGAATTTCTTCCGGTGAATTATTAACTAAGAAGGAAGGGACCACTCTTTTACTGGCTGAATATATGCCTCAATTAGGGACTTCGACAGGGAGGACGTAAATTTTGGGCACGGTGAGAGATTTCCTGGGGGAAATTTTTCGAGTTTTGGGAGAAGGAGTTGCAGTATGTAGTATTGTCAGAGCACTGTTTACTTCTTGGTATAATTCATATGAATTTTGAGTTAATCCTTGAACATCATCGTGCGGTCTTAGAGGCCGATGGCCATTTGCGATCTGCAGCGTTGTTATACCTTCGAACAACATAATTGACAGTTTTCTGGTGCATAAAAGCGGAATATGGCAAAGTTAATTCTTCAGCTGAAGTTAAAATTCGCGAGCGGTCTCTGAGGCGATTTCTTATTGTCTGAGTGCTAATTTGCACCCCATGAGTTTGCTCAAGCTGATTTTGAAGGAGGCGAGTGGTTGCAAACCGTTGTCTCAACGAAGAAACTCTCAAGTAACGTTCTTGAAAGGCAGTTGTTACCCGTGGTCTACCCTGTCCTGGTCTTCGAACATTCATACCTGTCTCCCTAAATCGCTGCAACATTCTGGACACACTTACATGGGAAACTCCAAATCATTCTGCAATTCTTGTATATGTCCACCCTTCTTCTCGCAAAACTACCGCATAGGCACATTCCTCTTGGGTCAAATTGCGTCTTTCGCGTTGCATAGCGATCGAGTGTAAAAAATCAAATGAAAAAAAAAACTATTGAACATTAGAATTGATCGAGAACAACTGATTTCAGAATGGAGCCGATACATTCAAATTCTCATCATTTTTTATTCCTGCTGGGAAAAAATATCTGTATTGAAGAAAAACGTTGAAAGTGGATAATACAGATGTGGTAGAAACGGATGGAAACAGAGGAGTTTCAGTGTTAAACTCACGCTGGTTCGGAGTCCAGTGGAGCAGTGGAAGAATCGAAACCTCGGAGCGATGCGATGTTGAATAAGCTGCTGGTCTGTTGGAATGGCAGTCTGTAGTGGTAGTGGGGGATGCTCGCTCGCTCTACTCCTGCTCACGATACACAAACACCGGTATGCCGACGCGCATCGAGAGTGACGTCACTGGGAACATTTCCATAGCATTTGCGTGATTGAAGAGAGAGAAGAGAGAAAGAATTGATTAGAATTTGTTCCTAATATTCTCCCAATGACGTAGATGCTCGCGCCGGACGAGTTTAGACCACGAATCTGGCATACCGGTGTTTGTGTATCGTGCTCCTGCTGCAATTCTCAACGCGGTCCGCTGATTGAATTAGTCGCAATCCAAACTTTGGATGCGATAGACCATACGGTTTGAGAATAAATTAGATTCTGCGGAAATCAAAATGTGTACGGTTGAAGAGAAAATTCAAATAATAAAATGGTATTTCGGTGGTCAATCAATTGCGGAGACAATAAATTCGTTTATTGTTGCTTTCGAAGATAGGCCGATACCTTCACGTTCGGCTATTTCCAAAATAGTCAAGAAGTTCGAGCAATGTGGTTGTTTACGAACATGCCTTCATTGCAGAATTGATAAACCACCGAAGACCGTCAGTGAAAATCGTTTGGCAAGAGAAGTGGATGTGTGTGCGGCTGTTGAAACCAGTGCACCTTGTTCTAGCAGAAAAATTGCCCAGCAAGTCGATTTGGGCGATAGAACTGTTCGGAATATTTTGAAAAGAAATGGTTACAAATGTTATAAGGTGCAAACCTCTCAGGAAATTTTTCCAGAAAATCATTTCAAAAGAATGGAATTCTGTGAAAAGATGATGGAAAAAGAGAATGAGAGTAGTTCTTTTCTGAGCAATATCTTATTCACGGATGAGTCATCGTTTTCATTGCATAGAAAACATAATCCATCCGTAGTAAGATATTGGTCTAGGGAGAATAATAAGCACCTGAGTATTCCTGTGCGTACCCAGTATCCTGAAAAACTTAATGTTTGGACAGGAATGCTGGGTAATTACATGATAGGGCCATTTTTCATCGATGGTAACCTAAACGCTGCAAAATATTTGGATCTATTACAGAATTAAATTATTCCGACAGTTCGACAACTACCAATTAATTTGGATGATGTCTGGTTTCAACAGGATGGCTGCCCAAGTCATAACGCAAGCGCAGTAACACAATATCTAAGAACGACTTTTTCTGATCGTCTCATTACCACAAACGGAACCATCAAATGGCCCCCCAGATCTCCAGATTTATCTCCCAATGATTTCTTTCTTTGGGGATATCTCAAAAATATGGTGTATGGGCAAGAAATTGAAAGAGCGACGAACATTATTGAATTAAGGTCCAAAATAATCCAACTTTGTTCCAAAATAGCAAGTATGCCGAATCTTCTCCGAGATATGAGATTAAATCTTTATAACAGATTTGGCTACTGTTTGGCACAACAAGGTGGATTACATATTTGAACATTTGATTTGAATTTTTCTTCAATATAAAATGTTTTAATTTGTTTTCTATTTTCGTAGAATTAATTTCTGTTTTTTTTCATTTTTTTATTTTCGTTGAATTTATTTTTGTTTTTCATAGAATTTATTTAATTTTCAAACCAGTTATGGCGAAAAAGAACCTGAATATTAATTTTAACAGGAAATTATTTGTTTCATTCATTGAGGCAAATAACTTAAGCCCATGGCGCCATAAGAGTGGAGAAAATTTGTCGTATTCATTTTCAATAGACATGCGACGTTATCCATCTCCCGTTTCGAGTGTTACTGATTCTTCTTCGATTCGAATGATTCGATCCTAGATCGTTGCGCGCCATCCCCCACTACCACTGACTACAGACTGCCATTCCAACAGACCCGCCGCTTATTCAATATCGCATCGCTCCGAGGTTTCGATTCTTCCACTGCTCCACTGGACTCCGAACCAGCGTGAGTTTAGCACTGAAACTCCCCTGTTTCCATCCGTTTCTACCACATCTGTATATGCATGGCTGAAGGACCTCGGTCAATGGCCATTTGTAACAATGTTTACAATAAACCACTTTTATTATTATTATTATTATATGCATGCATAATTCTGATAATAGTTATTTATACAACAAGTGAGTTAAATGAATGTTTATTCATGAGAAGAAAGTTAAAACCACGAGCCCGTAGGGCGAGTGGGTTAATTTCTTCGAGTGAATAAACATTTTTAACTCACGTATCGTATACAAAATTTTATCCCATTTTGATGAAAATTCAAATAATGAATACTTTTTAGAGGAAATATTAGGTATAATTCAAATGCATAACGAGATTTCCCTTCAATCGATGGTTGCTAGGGCACTATGTAATTAATTGTTTGCAAGTGTCAATGAAAATTATAGAACAGTCAAAGAATTTTTGTTTCGAAAAAATGTCTAGCGGTGACAACGAGGTTGTAGTTCCTGAGTGCATTATACAAAAAGCAAATGAGGGAGCAGAAGCAGTAATTCAAAAACCGGAGTTCCCGATGCAGAAATGGATATTCCAGCAGGGCCTGAGAAGTCCTCAAACACATGTACTATAACGACTGATCGTATTTCCTTTGAAGGAGGTGCAGGTTTCCAGTTCCATTTTCAAAATCTTAATAATTGTAATTTTCACTTTAATGATAGAAATGACTGTTAATGTAGAATTTTTGATAAATTTTAATAAACATACTTTAAAATGAGTTTAAGAATTATTTCCAGAAAGTGAGTGGTGAACATTTTATTCCACTAGTGAATTGAAGAAATTTTAATTCACTCAGTGGATAAACGTCAACTTACCCTTGTTACCATGGGTTGAATATTGTCGCCTTTAAACGTCAAAATGGGATAATAGTTATTTATACAACAAGTGAGTTAAATGAATGTTTATTCATGAGAAGAAAGTTTAACCCACGAGCCCGTAGGGCGAGTGGTTTAATTTCTTCGAGTGAATAAACATTTTTAACTCACGTGTCGTATACAAAATTTTATCCCATTTTGATGAAAATTCAAATAATGAATACTTTTTAGAAGAAATATTAGGTATAATTCAAATGCATAACGGGATTTCCCTTCGATCGATGGTTGCTAGGGCACTATGTAATTAATTATTTGCAAGTGTCAATGCAAATTATAGAACAGTCAAAGAATTTTGGTTTCGAAAAAATGTTGAGCGGTGACGACGAGGTTGTAGTTCCTGAATGCATTATACAAGAAGCAAATGAGGCAGCAGAAGCAGTAATTCCATTAAAATCAAAAATATTGTACGAAAAGCAATATACGGCATTTTGTGCCTGGAGAAATAATAAAAAAGCCAAAGGTGTCAACGAAAAAATAATTTTGGCGTATATTTCCGAACAATCCAAGAAAGTTAAGTCGTCGTCTTTATGGTCCTACTATTCGCAACTCAAGAAAATGTTGGCTCTGAAAGAAAAAATAGACATCGACAGATTTCACCAAGTTTGGAGGAGGTGCAGGTTTCCATTTTCAAAATCTTAATCTGAACATTTTATTCCACTAGTGAATTAAAAAAATTTTAATTCACTCAGTGGATAAACGTCAACTTACCCTTGTTACCATGGGTTGAGTATTGTCGTCTTTAAACGTCAAAATGGGATAAAAATATATATCATTGAGAACACCTTCAGTTGTAGAATAAATTTGAGATTTTCAGAATGTGCGTTAATTATTTTGCGCAGTGTATTTCTGAAATCATATGAAAATTATCCCAGAAAGATTTCGTAGGCCTATCTGTGTCGAATAAAACGAGGTATCAATGGTCAATTTTGATTAGAATTTAGGGAAAATTGAAAATTTTCACTTCCGATGTTATGACTCGAATTATTTCTGGAATTGCTGATCATATGAGAATTTTATTTCAATAAGGATTTGTAGGCTTATCTGTGACGATTAAAACGAGGTATCAATAGTCCTAAAACAAAATCGAGAAGCCGAGTAATTGCGGTAAGAACTTGGAAAAAATAAAAATTTTCACGTCCAATGTTATGAATCGAATAATTTCTAAAACTTGCTTATCTGTGACAAATAAAAGAAGTTATGAAGGGTACTAAATGGATATCTTGAATCCGAAAAAGTTCGATTAGAACTTAAAGAAAATTAAAAATTTTCACGTCTAATGATATTTTCTGTAATTATTGAGCATATGAGAATTATGTCAATAAGGATTTGTAGGCTTATCTGTAACGAATAAAACGAGGTATTTATGGTCCTAAACAGATATTGAGAAGCCAAGTAATTTCGATTAGAACTTAGGGAAATCTACTATCGATCATAATCTATAAATTAATATAAAGTACCTAAGTCATTTTCCCAAGAATTTTCCTCTCATTACCAGAATGTAAGTTCATCCCCCTGAACTCCAATCGTTACAAGGGCGGCTTTCAGAAAGTCTACGTTCAAAATGAACCGATCTGTTCAGGTAAAAACGTCAGCGTCGTCAGCCTGGCGTGCAACGGACCGTCTGCGTCCTCGGTTCCCGATTAAATACCGGGATATTTGCGGAAATTATTCAGGCAAAAGAGGGCGCCGCAATCGTAGTTTTACGATTCAGGTATTCGCGTCCATTAATTTGGACGAGCGGACCGAAAAGAAACGGAATGTTCGCGGTCGATTACTCCGTTTTTTGTTTGCCTACGTCGGATTCGGTCTTTTCCACGACGACTACGGGAAACGCTTTGTCGGGATTTGATGGTTATTGTTCACCGGAAAGTGTGTCTTTTGAAGCCGAGTTGTTAGGGAATTTTTAGAAGAATTCACATACATATAGAACAATTGAAAAGTCCCCGCTCTAACATAGTAACATACATTTTTCTGGCAAACTTCGATTTTATTATTCTACATAGATATAGTTGCTTGCGGAAGTCGGTACGCCGAGAGCTGGTTGAGATGTTGATTAGATTGAAAGTATCAATGGAATCACTCAGGAGCAAATGAATTGATTCGAATATAGATATCCCCGATGTAACGTTTTAATTACAAAAGTTCGGCTCATTCTGTTCGACATTCAAACTATTCAACAACGAAAAAAATTTCACGTCAGTGGCGGCTGCTCAGAGTAAGCAGAGGAGGCCAGGCTTCCCCTAATTTCACTGCATTTTATTCAATTTTAAATTCAAAATCAAATGAAAACTAATCACATTTCTACATCTATATTTCTTCCATCATTCTATTTACCATTCAAATTTCAAAGTAATGAACATATGTTTATTATTCAGCGATCAAAAATATTGATACAATACAACTTAACGGATAGCAGGCAAACCGCTTAGCGAAGGAAGCTCGCCTCCACAAGTCGAGATTCGTTAGAATGTAACATTTCAAACTTTTTCAAATGAACGGTGCTGCAATCATTCAAATTTCAAGCTGCAGATCACGTGTCAGAGGCCCGGCTCCGCGGCATTATTTTCGCTTCTAGGCGAACGAGCTTAGCGGAAATTGAACGTCCGATCGGTCTGAATCAACCCCGACGATCGTGGATGGAGATCAGCTGTTGTTTTGATTCCCTTCCTTTTTATTAACGAAGTGTCAATCCTCCCAGCGTGCGATTTCTGGTTTTGTGACATTTTTTGGAAAAGTCTGTTGATAAGATTTTAATATTTCAGTAAGAAAGATGGAAACGGAAACAAGAAGTGAAAATTATAATGCAAGTAGTGAACTCAAAAAAACTCTAGATCCTGTAGATTTCATTTCGAATAATAAATTCAGTAAAATGAATGCCTTACGGTAATAAAATGCAGCAATGCCAAAGTCAATTATTAATTCTGCTCATAATCGTTCGTTCTGTGTAGAATGGTACAATGAATGCCAGTGGCTGACAAAGCCCAGTTCGAAATAAATTATTTTATTGGTTGCGTGGTCTCGGGCCTTCTCTGATTGAAATCTCACGAGCCGCATCTGCTTCACATCAATTTCTATTTGAAAAATCAGTTTTATCCTTCGTTGATCGAAATCCGACCCAGTTCCTCTTTTCTCTCGTTAAACCTACATCGTATAAACAGGTATAAACAGGCGGCTATCACCACCCCCAAGTCTTCCACCCGCTCCAGGAGGTGTCAGTAAGCAATTTCCTTGAAGGGTTATTATATACGTGACCCAACAATAAATCAGAAAAGGTCAGTGAGACGATAAAGCGGTCTTATGGGCCGAGACGCCACTTGAATCTAAACAGCGAGATACAAAACGCGATTAATTATTCACCGAGGACTTTTTGCCTGAGGAAGAAAACATAGTTCCGAAACTGACCGAGCAGTAAAAAAGCGATTTTGGAGGATATGTGGGTCAGGGTGTGCGAAATTAAAGTCTGGCTCTTGGGGTTTGGTCGATATTTAGGAGGTGTTGGCAGGAATGCCTGTGGATAGGAGAGAATGCCGTTTTTTGCCCTGAATTGGTTTTTGACCCCGGATGTTTCTATGAGAGCGCTTCTTCTTTCACGATACATTTTAGGTTTGTACAGAAATTCATGCGTTTTGCATATGTTGGCATTATCAGTAAGTTTGGGTTAGTAGTTCGTCGTTGACAACTGAGAAGGAAAGTCACATTTTTGAGCACTCGTTCTAATTAAACGAGTGCTTTATCGGTTTGCCTACATGTTTGTCATTTTAGAATTTTGAGCCCAAAATGGTCTCAAACGATAAGGTTTGAATCCCTGATGACGAATTCATAGTAAAATTCCGTCCGTCCGTCCGTCTGGTCGTTCTTTAGCACGATAACTTTCGAATAAATTGTCCTAGAGACTTGAGATGTGAGGGTGAGTTCGGCTCCAAAATGGCTCCGTTAAGTTCGTTAACCAGCCAAATCATACAGAGTGTTCAAAAAATTATGGCCATTCAAAATTTTTGTTCCAGAATTTTTCAGACAAAAGAAAACCAATCGAAATAAAATGTTGCAGTCACATGCAAGATGCGCATAATAAGCTTTATGTAAATTTTGTGGCCATAGTGTACACATAACTATAACAATTGGAATATTGAAAATAGGAAACTTCGTTTTTCAATAAAAAGATATCCGATTCTAGGGAAACTAATTTTGTGGATGAAGATTGATATTCTTGATGTTCATGCAAAATTTTGTGACCATAGTGTTAACAGAACCTTAAAGAATTCAGTTGGAATATTGAAAAGAAGAATCTTTATATTCTCACAACAGGATATCTGATTCAGGCAAAACTCCTTTTATGCATGAGGACTGATATATCTATTGTACATGAAAAACTATGTGTGATTGTGTCAACAGAACCATAGAAAATTCAATTGGAATATTGATTAGTATAAACTTTATATTTTCATAACAGGTGGATATAAATCTATTATGTTGAAATGGGTGAAATTCACTGAGCACGCTTTTCCTAAGTGAGAGTGCGGGTTTATGGAAAAACGTTGAATTATCATCAGAGAAATAGCAGATGATGTCAGCATATCAATCGTCTTATGCTATGACGTTTTCTCGAATATTTGAGGGATGAAACTCATGATAGTGAATATCACGATATTGAATGCACAAGCTCACCCATCAATGCTTGTTTGTGATTTTTAGGTCAGAAACAAAACCTTAATCATTCACCAGATTTGGCTCCCGGCCACTTTGAACTACACTGACCAACAAATTAATCGATCCACTCAAAAAATCGAGGAAGTTTGTTGATTCATAAATATGTTATTTCAAGTCCTATTGGAATAAAACTTATTTTCAATTGTAGATATGTTCAATATCTACATCACCATTACTTTTGAATTTCAAAAAACTTGACAAACGTCATTTTATATAGGGTGAAACAACATCTGTTTTTTTACCCTAACTCAAGAACCACTTCTGGTGTGTTTCAGTTGCTCCACCTTGTGCTATCTTATTTCATCATCAAGACACATCTTCTCTTGACAAATTATTTTCCATTTAAAACAATAGCTCAATTTTTATTATGTTTTCAGTAAAACATTATATTCCGCTAAGGCTACAACTATACTTCAACAAATGCAACCTAAAATTCTGACCTAATGAAATAAAATGAAAGCTATGTAAAAACACATAAACTCTTTCCCGCCCAGGCGCGGATTAGAGGAGCAATTCGTTTTGGCATGTCCTCTATAAGGTTTTGATTCAAGTAAAGCATTACTGAGCTACTGCAAATTTTCAGGAGTGGGTACGCGACGTCGAATTTTCCTAACAAAAGCATCCAAACATGCCCACTTAGGTTCAAATCTGGGCTTAGAGCAGGCCAGTTTAATTCTTGGATATTAACCTCTGCTAAATACTCCATGGAATCCTAGGCACATGCGGTTGATGCGGTCAGACATTATATCAGCACGAAATCGTCTCCAATAAATGGTGCATAGGTACTGAACATGTCACGCTAAAACTTGTTTTATGTTTATAACTTTCGGATTTGAGGTTGAATCTGTGAAAGTACTTTCATAGCCATAGCGAAATTGTGAAGTTTAATATTGCTCTAAAACCCTGTAACTTTAACAAAAATTGAGTTATCGTTATGAATTGACAATTGGATGGTAAAGAGAAGATGTGTCGTGATGATAAAGTAAGGAATCGTTTAGTGGAAGAACTGGAACACACCAAGGGTGGTTCAGAATTAAGGGTAAAAAACAGATTTTGTTCCACCCTGTATGAAATGACTGCTTGAAATTCAAAACTGGTGATTGATCAAGAATAGACATGCCTACGATTGAAAAAAAAATTCAATCGAATCAGACTTCTAATAACATATTTATAAAGTAACAAACTTAATCGATTTTTTGAGTGGATCGATTATTTTGCCGGTATTTTCCAAACTGAAGACAGCAAGGAAAGGAAAGCGTTTTTCCACAATTGATGAGATGGAGTCAAAATTGAGGAAACATCTGAAAGCCATACCTGAAAACGCATTTCTGAGGTGCCTCGAAGATCAAAAGAAGCGCTGGCATTATAACTGAGATATATTACTTTGGAAGGGGCAAATGGAATATGGATTAATGAATGAAAAACTTCTGAACAGACTTCCTTAGTAATGATATCATCCCATACAATACAACGCACTCCCATCCAATCTCCTAAAATCCTCGAAAGTATCGCAGTCATAATACCACAATTCTATCCGTCAGGCCCGCCTAATTGAAGAGTCCCATACGCGACAGATACAAATATGGCTTCCCGGCCTAAAACCTCCATGGAAGCCATACATCATTCGGAACACAATTGTCGCTATGATTCCGATTAAAACGGCAGAGGACCGCATATGGAATCCCAATCCATTATGTGCTTCTCGTCGTTTCTATCGGTCGAAAAGCCGCCTAGATTTCGTCGCACGATGACAAGGGCTGCAATTTTATCGAGCTGGACGACGACCTGTCCTGTTCAAAAAACGCTGTTAGCGGTTTTCACTCGTTGTCGGAATTATGGCAGGTTTTGGCCGAACGCGTATGCTCATGTTTGGCTACCTCGGATTGGCTTCCTGGTACAATAGTGCGTTCGGACATCCAGTAGGGTGGATCAGAAAAAACAATGATTTTTTTCAGTCGTAATACCTCGATAAAGTTGCTAACTGTAAGACCAAAAATTTTGAATAAAAGTTGAAAAAATCATATTTTACCGGCAATATTTATAATTTTTAAATTCAGTATTTTTAATATGTAATAGTTAGAAATGTCATCTAGACGAGATACTAAGGAATTGATATTTTAAGAATGATATTGTACATTAACATCTTCTGGACGCGTATGAGCTGCAAATATTGCGAAAAATTGTTGAAAACTAAAAAGAATCAGCAGAGGTAAAATAAATATAAACTAGCTTCAACATTAGATTGGTGTTTTATTAATTGAATACAAATTAGAGTGAAAATAAAAACCCCCTATGATTTTCATTCAGAAGTTGTATTCGTGGAATAGATTTCAGATAAATAAAGTTTTCTTATGATTATCTATTGAATTATGTTGAAAAAAATTCTCGTGCAAAATTTCGATAGAGCCAATACTTTTCCCGGTAAAATAAAAACTTACAAGCTCCCTGGGGAAACCGGGTCGCATCCCCTTGTAAAAGACCTTCCCCCAGTATCCAAGCTCTGCTGGGGGCGACCTCATTTTCTTAGGTTACTCGTGGGATTCACATGGAAAAGGATCAATCAAATGCAACAAACACCAAAGGCTCCTCTTCTGGAGGGGCTCGAGGTAAAATCCCGGAGAAGACTCCGAGTGAGGGCCCTTCAGGCAATGAAGGGACTTCACAATCGGGGCCTTCTTCGTGGCACGCTGTCAAAAGGCGGAACCGCACAGGTGCGGAAAAAAGGAGGGCAAGGAGGGCTCGCGCGGACTCAACCCGTCATGTGGCGGGAGAGTCGGCAGTCGGGAACTCCCCCCTTCCACGGGCTGGTGGCTCTAAAAGGGACGCCCCCGAATCGGTCACTCCACCCTCGTGTGAGAGGCCTGCGAAGAAGGCTAATCACCTTCCGGATAGGCCCTCTTACAATGAGGTGGCGAGTGTGCCCTTGAAGGTGGCCCTCGTTCACGAGGATTGGCCAGACAGGGCGCTCTCCAAGGAGGACCTCAACGCTGTGGAGCTAGCGGTGGCTGCCGGGATGGACAAGATCCTACCTGGCATGCCCTACCCGCGGTTCCAGGGTGTTGAGCTCAACCACCAAGGTGCAATTGTCACCTCTTGTGTGGACAAATTCAGTGTGGACTGGCTGTGTACTAACCTGTCCAGACTGAAACTTTCGAAGGGACTCCGCCTCAAAATGATTGAGGTGAAGGACCTGGAAAGACCGACGAGAGTCAGTCTGATGGTGAAGGGTGCTCAAAGCTCATCGCCAACGGGACTGATTCTCAGACGGATAGAGATGTCGACTCCGGCTCTTAAGACTAGGGGCTGGAGAGTCTACAACCGGAGTGATGGGCCTGATATGGTGCAAATCATTCTGGGGGTGGACAAGGCATCTCTGGAAGTCTTGAGGAATGTCAAATTCCAAGTCGGCATTGGAATGAGGATGGGCACCTTCAGGCTCATCCAAGGTCCAAGCCGTAACACGTGTGCCACGACCTCCTCGAACACGAGGGCTGCTCCAAGTGAGGGGACCCGTGAGGAGGTGGAGGGCACTCGTATCATGGAGGAGGAACCCTCCAACCCGACGTTGGAGTCGGGCAGTCCGATGGATGTGGACTCTGTTGGCGCTCCTGTCGGGCTCGTGCCGGGGGGACCTGTTCAGGGCTCTGCACCATCGGACACACCCGTTGATCCTGCGGGATCTGCTGATCCTCCGGGATCTGCTGATCCTCCAGGATCTGCGGGTACAACGGTACAGTTGGCCGACTGAGGATTCATCTCTCCTCATGGCGGCCAGCACATTTGTAACGCAAATAAACTTGCACCATTGCATTGCGGCAACCGATATTCTCCGGTTGCGGCTGGCGAAGGTGCAGACATTCATAAACCTGATTCAGGAGCCCTGGGTTAGAGGTGGTGAGGTGAGGGGTCTCTCCTTCAGTGGAAGTAGGCTCTTCTGTTCGCCCAAGGACACAAATCCGAGGGCGTGCATACTCGCTTCTTCTGACTTGGGGGCTCAATTATTAACAAATTTCTGTTTCAGGGATCTAGTAGCGGCCCGGTTTACTGATTTCAGGGGACCGCTGGAAAACTTGGTTGTATGCTCCGCATACCTTCCATACGACTCTCCGGATCCACCACCATCGAAGGAGATGGTGGAGCTGGTGACATTCTGTGAGCAGAAAGGCTGGCCCCTGCTCATTGGATGTGATGCGAATGCGCATCACATTCTGTGGGGCAGCACTGATGTGAACCCCAGGGGTGAGGCTCTAGCTGATTTTCTGTTTTCAACCAGTTTACACCTTCTCAATAAGGGTGACGAACCTACCTTCATCACGTCAAGTAGAAGGGAGGTTCTTGACGTCACTATGTGCAGCAGCTCCATCGCTGATTGCATAATGGATTGGCGTGTAGCCACGGAGGTGATCTCACTGTCTGATCACCGGCACATCTGCTTCACCATCAGTGGAAGCAGCCCGACAAGGGATCCGGTAACTTTCAGGAACCCCAGAAAAACAGACTGGTCCAGATATCTGGCATTCCTCTCTGAAAACCTGGGACAGGTGCATCCCAAACCTAGGACTTCGAGAGAATTGGACACTGCAGCTGAAAAGCTTCAGGAGGCCATAATCTCAGCCTATCATAGCAGTTGCAGTCCCCAGGTTCGTAGACCGAAGGGTCAAACGAAATGGTGGACTCCTGAAATTAATGATGCCAGACGCACCAGCAGGCATCTCTTTAACAAGGCAATGAGATCCGGCCTTGCAAGTGACTGGGACGACTATAAGTCGGCACTGAGAGTGTACAAAGGACTTATAAGAAAGTCTAAGCGAGAATCTTGGAGGCGCTTCTGTAGTGATATTGAGGGTGCGCCTGAAGCTAACAGGCTCAGGCGGGTCCTCTCTGCCGGGGGCCCTCCGAGGATTGACTACTTAAATCTTCCTAGTGGGCAAAAGACGGGCTCAGAGGAAGAAAGCTTAAGACATCTCTTAGAGACGCATTTTCCTGGCTTCTCTGAGAATGTAGACACACAGGGTGTATGCCATCGACGGGCCTCATACGAGGACTGGAAGCTGGCTGCACGTGTAGTCACACATTCTCGACTTCGTTGGGCGATCAACGGTTTCGAGTCTTATAAAGCAGCTGGTGAGGATGGCATTGTTCCGGCTCTGCTATCCAAGGGGCTGGAAGTGCTGGCCTCCCCACTGCTTCACGTTCTCCGTGCGAGTCTGGCTCTAGGTCACATTCCATTGTCCTGGAGAAAGGTGAAGGTAATTTTCATACCCAAGCCTGGAAAACCATCGCATACAAAAGCGAATGACTTTCGACCAATTAGCCTCTCCTCGTTCTTAGTCAAGACACTGGAGAGGTTGGTGGAAAGATACATCAGGGACGATGCTTTAGTGGCTATACCACTGCACCCCTCCCAGCATGCGTATCAGCTGGGCAAATCAGTAGATTCTGCTCTTCACTCAGTGGTTAACTGTATTGAGGACGGAATACATAACAAGGAGTACACCCTAGCTGTATTTCTTGATATAGAAGGTGCCTTCAATAACACTGCGTTTGGTGTGATGCAATCTGCGTTGGCCAGACATGGTGTTCCGCCTACTCTTTGTCGGTGGACGGGGTCTCTGCTTGGTTCACGTAGCATCGTGGCTCGGCTGGGCGGCTCGACCATAGGGGGCTCGCCAGGAAGGGGATGTCCGCAGGGCGGTGTTCTGTCTCCGATACTGTGGAATCTCGTCCTGGATGAGCTCCTGGTGGAGTTAAGGAAGGCTGGGTTCGTTGTGGTGGCCTATGCGGACGACCTTGTTATATTAATCAGGGGTAAGGTGATCAGTGTCATTGGGGATCTGATGCAGAATGCTCTGCGACGGGTCGAACGATGGTGCTTGAAAAACGAGCTCTCGGTAAATCCTAGTAAGACAGAGATGGTTCTCTTTACTAGAAAGAGGGTGCCTAGCAACTTACGACTTCCCAGTCTGTTTGGAGTTGGGCTCACTCTATCCGAACAAGTTCGTTATCTCGGGGTGATATTGGACCGCAAACTTTTGTGGAACAAACACGTTGAGACTCAAACGAATAAAGCCAATGTAATATTCTGGTCCACTCGGAGGGTGCTGGGTAATGGATGGGGCTTCAAACCGCACATTATGCACTGGTTGTATACTGCCGTGGTGAGGCCTATCCTGACCTATGCCTCTGTGGTGTGGTGGCCTTCTATGGAGAGGGCCGTCAACCAGAACATTATGACTAAATGCCAGAGGAAAGCTTGTTTAAGTATTACAGGCGCTCTGAGGTCTACCCCTACAGCAGCGATGGAATGTCTGCTGGGTCTCCCTCCTTTGCACTTAGTTGTGAAGGAGGTGGCTATGAAGACAGCTCTAGGAATCTGGGAACGGGGACAATGGCGCGATGGAGGACTCTTCACTGGGCACGCGAGGGCCCTCAAAATGGTCAAGGATGCTCACGCTCCCCTTCTCCAGAGAGGTGACCGCGCGGGCACTAGGTTCTGCTTCGACGAACCCTACAGGGTAATTGTTCCCGACAGAGACCTATGGTCTTCATCAAACAGGCTTCTTAGTCCAGAAGGTCCCACCTGGTTCACTGATGGCTCTGTCACAGCAACAGGGTCTGGGGCCGGAATCGTGGGTCCTCACTTTAATCAGGCTATCCCTCTGGGGAAGGACTGTTCCATTGTGCAGGCTGAGCTATTTGCGGTTCTTGCATGCGCACTGGAAAACATTCGCAGGGGATACTCTGGCCAGCACATTTATATATGTTGCGACAGCCAGGGAACTCTGAAATCTCTATCTGATGTTAGAGTTGATTCTCTTCTGGTAGAAGAATGCAGGAAAGCTCTGCGTGGGCTGGGCTCTGATAACTTTTTAAAAGTGATCTGGTGTCCGGCTCATGCGGATATACCTGGTAACGTCAAGGCAGATGAACTGGCTAGGCGGGGAGCCGGATTAGCATTTGTTGGTCCGGAGCCTTCGCTGCCAATCTGTCGCACATCTGTCAGAAGTTTCTTCAGGAACTGGCTGAACAGGGAATTTTCCTCGGAATGGAGCGCAGGGGTGGGCCTGAGGTGGTCGAGGATTCTCATTGAGAACCGTCCTCGCGATCTGAGGTCAATAGGCTTCTGCTGCTGGAGAGGAAACAACTCAGTCTGGTGACTGGTGCATTGACTGGTCACCTGTTTAACAAGCATTTGAAGAGAATGGGATTGACGAGCTGCTCCCTATGCCGGTGGTGCAGGAGTACTGATGAAACGGTTGAGCATATTTTGTTCAACTGTGAAAACCTTACTGAGTTAAGGTCAACACACCTAGGAAATCCAACACCTTCTATTCCTATGGTGAGAGGGACCACTCCTGGCAGGCTCGCGACATTTCTGTCTTCGTGTCTGAGGAGCTGAGTCTCTGTAGAACGATGCGGGTGAACAATGGGCCACTAGGCCTCAGTTCGGCCGGTAAGGCACCGCACAGAGAAGAAGAAGATGTCTATGACAGAAGATAAAGATGTTCTATAATCCTTTCTGAAGTTTTAATTACTGATTTCCGGAAGAAAATTATATCCATAATATTTCAATTTCACAAATAGCACTTTCCTTCGATTAATAAACATAATTGATAAAATAAAAACTAATTTTGAGCATAAACAATATCTTAGAATATTAATTCTATGGAACATACGAAGAAATGGAATGAACAGTGATCATAACTGCTTGTAGGTTTTTATTTGCACCGAGAAAACTATCGACTGTGCCGAAATTTCGCAGGAGACTTTTTTGTCCAGAATTGAATAGAAAATAATAAGAGAATTTTATTTTCCGAAAATCAATCCCACGAAAACAATTTTTGAAGAAAAATTATAATGGGTTATTTTCAACCCCTAATATTAAAGTTAATGTGATCAAAAAAATTATATGAGTTACATCTCCTGAATTAATCATATTATGTATAGTTTCATGACGAAGTGTTTTTCAGAATTCTTATTAGTTATTTAATCAACTAGGTCATTAAAGACAGCGACTAATGGTCGAGATATTTTAAAACGTGAGCGAAGCGAACGCGTTAATTGTTCGAGACCGTTGGTCGCTCGATTAATGACCGAGTTGATTACAAGATTTTTCCGACGATCCCAATCTGAATTGTGTATGAATTCTTGATTCAAATACATTCTCATTTTGCACGAGACTTACATTTGACATGATAAAATTTCTATGTATCTATGTTCCAGAGGAGTTTTGACATTTCTCGTAGTGCTTTGAATACTTTATGAACGGTTTCCATGAGGATTGCACATTATAAAAGCAGAAATTGAGCATTAGTGATCAATTTCGTAGACATTTCGTAGAACTCAAAACAATTTTTTTTCATTATTTCAGAGGTCTGAACGAAACATTTGAATGACTGTAGTAACGAAACCGTTCGATATTTTACAATTCTGTTTTCCATTCGTGATTGATAATTAAAGAAGTACAATTGTACAACATTTCATCCATTTCGAGTGAAAATTTTTCATCGCTGTAGACATTGTAAAAAAAATTGTATTCGATTTTGAAAAAAATTTTTCACAGAAATTCTTAGAAAATTGTGTTCTTTCAGAAAACAAAAGTCAATTTGACAACCGCAAAAAAAAATTTGAAACATTGCAGGTCTTCCGCCATTTTGTAAATTTTTTTTCGGAGTTCGTCAACTTTTCTGAATAGAGGACCCAAAAATACTGAGATTTGACCAAAAACCGTTACTTTAAGTATTATACATAACTGACCACACTCATTAGAATCTTGCTCAAAAATGACGTTTGAGACCCTGTATCTCGCTTATGCTTCGAAAACGGGATATATTGTATAAGGCAAAAATGATTCTCCCGATGTCGTCTACACGAAAATATATGTTTGCCCAGTTTATGATGAAACACCCTGTATACAAGAAGTTCAGTTAAAAGTTGCAGATAGATATATTTTTTTCAAACCCTGGAAGATTATATTTTTCACGTAAAGAAGACCCCAGATCCCAATCCAATATGTGCCCCTCGTCGTTTCTATCGGTCGAAAAGCCGTCAATATTTCGCCGGACGTTGACTAGGGCTGCAATTTCATCGGATTCGATGTTGTCGCTAATGGCGACGACCTATCCTGTTCAAAAAACGCTTTTCCGATACGCCACAGTTTGCGGTTTTCCCCTGTTATCGAAGTTATGGCAGGTTTTGACCGAACGCGTATGCTCACGTTTGGCCACCGCGGATTGGCTTCGTGTTCAATCGTGCGTTCGGATATCCAAAGCGCCATGTTTGGTGGAGAGAATCTTTTTTGTGAAGGCTCACAGGAACATTGGATGAACTGATGCGTTTGATTCGCTGAGGTTTAACATAAAAGCATGCCGTTCGGTACAGAAATTACTAGATTCGCTAAATGAAGCAACGAGCGAAAATTTTGCTGGATATTACGCTTCCTTCTTGCGACCAGAAGTTACTTGTCTTGTTTTTATGTTTGATTTGGTTTTAGATGAACTGATGCGTTTGATTCGCTGAGATTTAACATAAAAGCATGCCGTTCGGTACAGAAATTACTTGATTCGCTAAATGAAGCAACGAGCGAAAATTTTGCTGGATATTACGCTTCCTTCTTGCGAGCAGAAGTTACTTGTCTTGTTTTTATGTTTGATTTGGTTTTAGAATAAATCCGATTGTCATCGACTTACATCTTGCACTTATCCAATGAATTCTTTCTGAGATACCATACTACGGCATTGTATTTCCTATGAATATAAAAGTCTGGACAAAAGATCTTCAGAAACGGTGAAACGTCTTGTGCACCACCACCAAATTTGAGTGTTGGAGATCAACTTTTCGATTGAAATAATTCTTTCTTTTGATGTTGTTTCGAAATTGAATATAGCTTCGATCTCATGTTCGAATTCTATATAAATTATAACAATTCGAAATAGCGCAGAATGATCAGCCTCACAGACCTCCCTTCGCTACGGTCTTGCTATACAAGGTGTCTGTAACAAATGCGAAGGACTTGGGGAGTTGATTCTTCGATGAAAATAAGCAGGGGTAGTTCATATGATTTTCTTTGAAATCGACCTGCCTTCCAAGATAATTTTTTTTGAAGTCCTAAAATACACTGAGTCATAAAACGTTACATGATTCATTTAGTAGATGGTACTCACACAATTTTTTTTATTCCATGAGTTTAATATTTCAATCCCTTGTTATTTTCATTCAGAAATTGTTCTCGAGGAATACAGTTACGAAAAATAAATTTCTTTTATAGTTGTCCATTCAATTCTGGAGAAAAAAGTCTGTTGCAAAATTTCCTTACAGTAGATACTTCACTCGGGCAAAATAAAAACTCACAAGCAGTTACAGTTCATTTCCTTCATCGTATGTTCCATAGAATGAATATTCTTAGATATTGTTTATGCTCAAAATAAGTAAAAAAATTAAAAACTGTCAACTCGTTATCGCCTTCCAGAGGGTGTATCTTAGAAGGGTCGATTTTGAAAACAAAATTTAATGAACTACCCCTGCTTATTCTCATCGAAGAATCATCTCCCAAAGTCCCTCGCATTTGTTCACAGACACCCTGTCTCTGTATACTGAGTTCGCGATGTCATAGAAGCAGCAGGATTCCATTTATTTAAGTAGAAAAATAAATGTCCACTCACCCTGTCCAAAGGACAAACTCAACGTTGACATTCTGCCTGGACTTCATCATGTGTGCGGCAGATTCGATAAGGTCCCACGAGGAGTCGCAGCTGTAATCGCCAAAACGTCCCGCAGGACCTCTCTGCAATCTGGAAGCGCTGTTGCCACCCTCGTGTTCGGGCCTCCAGCAACCTGAAAGCAAAATTCAACTTGCATCATTTCCTTTTTTCGTTCCTATCCTAGATAGAAAAATTCATGTGATCTAGATTCTACCGATTTGGAAATTCACATCGAAAACATACGATATACAAGGCATCACAGACAGAGAATTCTTCCCTCCAGTTGCACAGATGAATAGGCGAGATAATCAAGTGCGATAACTGAATGAATTCAACTGTCTTACTGCAATAATCTAGTCTTGTCTCTCTCTTATCGCAGTATGGTAGGGAACCCGCATACACGTATAGAATTTTTAATTTGTCAGGCTGCCCGTAATACTCGATTCAAGTATTTACTGTTGCCTACCATACTAAAGAATTACGCTCCTCTAAACGATAAGAGAGAGACAAGACTAGAATAATGAAGTGAGACAACTGAATTCAGTGTGTTACAGCAAGTGATTGTCTCGACTATTCATCTGTGCAACTGGAGGGAAGAATTCTCTGTCTGATGCGTTGTATATCGTATATTTCAGATGTGAATTTCCAAACCTGTATACAGGGTGTCCCGGGAATATTGAGATAAACGGGTAACATGATTACAGACATCATGGAGGACTCGCCTCAAGATTTTTTAACCGCTTGAGAGTTTTAGTTTTGTATATACAGGGTGATATTCATCTTATGGATGAAATTTCATAGTTCCATAGCTCTTGCACTAATAGACCGAATTATTTCAAATTTCGAACTGTTATCACTCCTAACGATTGCCATCTTTCAATATTTCTGAAATTGAATGAATCATATCCGGATTAAAAGAAAATTGTAGTTTTCCTATCTTCGTGAATAGTGGATGACCCTGTACATGAACAATATGATTCTTCGCGTTTTCGTAACCACAAAGAATAAGTTCATGATAGATAAAAAAATAAAAATATAAATCTTTGTTTGACAAGGTCATACAGATATCTATTGAAATATAATCTGGGAGGATTCTGCATTTCTAAAAAACTTAATAGGTTTTCACTCTCAATTTCCGAAACAGAAATAATTAAAAAATTTCCCATTAAGATAAAGTGCTCCTGCGAAATATTTGCTCTTATTTGTCAGGAGCAAATTGGTTTTGAAAAAATTATTGCGTAAGAGTAGAACTAAAAGAGGAAATAAATGGAAAGGATAATGTAACGTTTCGGTGTCTATATCAGACACCTTCTTCAGACAAACTTGTAAAATTTTCAGAATTGTGTTTTTTTTTCATTTGAAGTTTAATTGACATTGAAAATTGGCAACACATAGAGATGTTGATTCATTTGATTGTGAAATTTCCTGATGTAATTTCTTTTTTCAATTAATCAATCCAAATACGATCTATTGCAACAGAACAATTGGCCAAATTATCTACTTCATCTAACAAAATACACGTGGATTCCTTAATTTTCCTTTTATAATTATCAGATTCCGTTATAAGGATCTTTGTGTTGTTCCAGTACATCATATTTTATGATTTCCGCTATTTGAACATACATATTCAGCGATTTGTGATCTTGTGATGTCTCTATTTTTGATGTTGTTCTTATGTTTCCGTTTTGCTATCTCTAAAGGTCTTGATGTCTCTCCTGTATTAAATTTTCCACATATATCAGTTTTTTCTTAATTGAAAATGTTTTAATTATTTCTGTTTCAGAGAGTAGGAGTGAAAACCTATAAAGTTTTTTTAGAAAAAAAAGGTCATACAGGTTGATGAATAAATATTCTCTGAAAAATTTCGATCTCAGAGAAAAATACTAAAATGAACAATTGCCTGGAAATCATGTATTGCCAGGCATTTTTATATTGAACGAGGTCTAAAACACCTCCATAACTTTTCGAGAAACCTTTCTGATCAAACATTCAGAAATATTATAAACCTTTTTCTTTACTAGATCGAAATAGTTGCACCATTTTATAAAAACTACTTAAAAGGACAACCTAACCTAACCTAAAGAAAAGAAAAATTAATTTCTCTCTTTTCGATTTGAGACTCTAACGATAACTATTTTCATTTGTTTCAATGTTATTTCTTACCACTACAACATTATTTGATACAGATGTCAGAATTTAAATGGTGATAAAAAACAAAAAATCACATTCGTCGTGAGTCAAAAGAACTATGACAAAGAAATGTAATCCATCCAAAATTTGATTGAAGCATATAGAATATACGCCAGGTCTAGAAATGCAGATCTTCTTTCCATTCCCTCCTCATAATGGAAAAATCCTCCGAATTACCTTCCCCTGCTGCAACAACCCCTATAAGAACCACCCTTTCATCCGTTGGCAGAAACCCGGTCCGAACATCAAACGGAAACCCGAGAAAAACTGGTTTTAATTAGCTAAAACAAACGGTCTGCGAAAAAGTGTTGTTTGCCCTCTCCGACTCGACTTCCCCGACTTTTTCTAGATAAATAAAAGTGTGCGCTCGATGATGCCGCCCTCTAGAGAGTTAAAGTGGGACTTAAAAAGTCCTAGTGGAAAAAGTTTGCCGGCTAGCTCGCTACCCCTTTGACCCTTAGGAATCTTTGTCGCTGAGTCCGAATTTCTAATGGGGCAAGTTTTGCGTAATCACAGCTAAAGGGAGGATTTAGAATTTTGTAGGGGTGGATTTGCCAGTAGGAGATCATGAGACGTACGCGAGACTTCAGTAACACCCGTTTGCACCCATCACATTAGTGTTTAAAGTAGATCAAAATAAACCCTCAGCTTAATATGACGTTGCTCCAACTGTTAAATGACATTCAAATGGCTAAAGATGACCCTCAATTTTAGGGCCCTAAAATGATCACTTAAATCTTTATGGGCAAGATTCTAACCTTAGATAATTATTGTTGAACTCATACGTAATCTGGTTTCAAGCTGTTGAGGCTTTCCAATGTCTGCAACGAATAATTTTGGTAATGAATTCAATGATGAATAATGATTTGACCTAGGATTACAAATTCAGGTGATTTTGACAGGTTTCTAGGTCAGCGATTCAATCACAAAACCAACTTTTCGTAGAAAAGGCCAACAAGTTTTGACTTCATTTTAAAATTCATCAGGGCTCTGAAATGGAAGAACAAAACAACAACAATTTTAGATGTTCGAAACTTACAGTTGAAAAATTGAAACGTTGTTTGTAAAGAACTTATTTTCCTAATACATATACACATAAATATAATGGATATCATCTCATTCAATATCCGTTGTTTAAATTTACTTGCCAACCTAATACCTATTCCCACTGAACCACGATCGAAATATAAGGAATGAAGAAGATTTCTTACGTGTTCCGCCAGTGCCGTATTGTTTTCTTCTTTGTTTTTTAAAGGATTAAGGATGTTGAGGGAGTCTCTTTTGTGTTCAAAAATTCGGTCCTTAAGATAGCGGCTAGTTTGACCAATATATGTGGGTGGACAATCGTTACAAGATATCTGTTACACGAGTACGATGTTACTCTAATTATTTGGGAGTTGCACTTTTAGTTTTATTAAGCTTTAGTTGCTCTCCTTGATTTCCAATGTGAGTTATTGTGAAATATTTTTGGTATTATTTTCAACTTGTGGTCTATGATACTCGGATTCACTCTAGTTCAGAATTTTCTTATGAATTTATTTTTTTCTAGAATTGTTTGTATTTAAACGATGTTTTCCTCGAGAAATTCAGAAATTCATTATCAGAAAGTATGACACCAGTCAACAAATTTTTCGTTCTTAGAATTTTATTACAAAAATTCAAATAAAACATATTAAGTCTATATATGGGAGATGATTACCCTTCAGTAGGGTCCTATGGCGGTCTTCAAAGAACAAAAGGTTCGAAATATCATCGCTTGGAAGGCCAAACTTGGTTGAAAACACCCTCCTGGCCAAGGAGCAATCAATTGAGTATTTAATTTTATGTTTCAAATCATTAATTATGTTAATTCTGTCTGTGCCATATGGTGTTTGGAGTTAAAATTGAGTAAGAAGTTGGTTACTGGTACCAATCTGTCAAAATCTTATTATTTCTTTAAAACGTCGACCTAGAAAGCCGTCAAAAACCATCTGAACGAATTCAAAACAATTCGAAATAGACGCATCACATGATGACCTGAGAATAGTTGAAATTGCGGAAGGAAGCATTCCTATCATATATGAATAACATTTATATAAAAAAAAGGTATCGATTAACAAAATAGACTGTCTGGCATTTACTGGAATTGATAGCAATTATTCATACCATACCAACAGACATATTTTTTTCACCTCCCTTCACAATGAAACCTTTTACATGGTTATTGAGAACTACCTAAAATTGCAAATTTGCATAAGACGTAGGTATAGGTCCTTTCACGAAAGTTTGAGCCGTCGGTTGGTCATGACAATTTGGTATATTCCACTCATAGCAGTTACGTTGATGTGAATGAGTCAATGAGTTTTCCAAGAGATAACTGACGAATTCGACTTCAATTTGTGAACGCACCCTTTCATTAATCATCAAACTGTCATTGTAAATTCATTCTGGGAACTTGATATCTTCATCAAAGTAAATAACAAGAACGAGTAAAAATTTTCAACCGAATAACGGAGTCGGTGACTGTAACTCAAACCCAGCATAGTACAAATTTCAATCCGTAATATCTCCAAAAAATTCATCTTAAAACTCGCAGAAAACTAAAACCTTCGCGCAATCCATCTCGGTCCATTCCTCATCGAAAACTTCCATTTTTCATCCCAATCAAAGGCACACTTTTCCTCAAAAAAAAAGAACGCGAACGCGATAACATCTTCATTAATTAAGCAAGACAAATCGTCCGTTTCCAGTACGCCCGTAAATCATTTCAGCCGTACACTTTTCCTACGACTCTGATGATTAATTAACGATACCGAAACGTTTTGTCTACGAAGGAGACGGGCGGCCGCCATCGCCGTAGCTTCTGGTGCACTCGGACGTCTTAATAAAGAATGATTATGAGGAGAAGGCAGCTACGCATTGTTAATTACTCAATCTGTAGCTACGCGATACGCCCAAGGGATACGGTGTCAGATGGATCTCGACGTAAATCAACAGCTGCTTGCTTTCTTTCTGAAAAACACTAATGGACGATGCGAAACGCTCGAATTTCCTGGTTAGTGCCGGAAAATCGAGAGTGCAGCGGACAATAGTTGAACGAGTTTAATTATTCAGATGTAAAAGGTGTTTCAAACAGCACAGGTTTTGTAAAAAGTAAGTGAAAAACGTAATTGGCATTCTTTTTCAGAAGCTTCTTATTGATTTTGAAAAAGCAGTAATTTTATTCATTTACGAAAAATAAAAGCTGTCAAATAGCCTCCTCCTATAGATCTGAAGACGTCCACACTTTTGTTAAAATTCTCAATGGCATTTTGACATAATTGAGACTCTATCGCACTAATGACACGAATATTTTCGTTTTGTCTACAAACGTGATGGGCGGGCACCATCGCCGTAGCTTCTGGTGCACTCAGACGTCTTAATAAAGAATGATTATGAGGAGAAGGCAGCTACGCATTGTTAATTACTCAATCTGTAGCTACGCGATACGCCCAAGGGATACGGTGTCAGATGGATCTCGACTTAAATCAACAGCTGCTTGTTTTCTTTCTGAAAAACTATAATGGACGATGCGAAACGCTCGAATTTTCCGGTTAGTGCCGTAAAATTCAGAGTGCAGCGGAGAATAGCTAAACAGGTTTAATTATTTGGACATAAAAGGTGTTTCAAATTGCTCGAATTCTTTCAAAAATTAGTGAACCCCATAATTTGCATTGTTCTTCAAAAGTTTCTTTCTTGGTTGTTGAAATATCAGTAATAAATGATATCCATTTACGAAAAATAATAGCTGCCAAATGGCCCCCTTCTGAATATCTAAAAACTTCAACTCTTTTGTTAAAATTCTCAATGGCATTTTGACATAATTGAGACTCTATCTTACTAATGACACGAATATTTTCGTTTTGTCTACGAAGGAGACGGTTGCCATAAAGAATAACTATGAGGAGGAGGCAGCTACGCTTTATTTATTACTCAATATGTAGCTACGCGATACGCCCAAGGTATAGACCAAGCAATAGAGCTATCGAAAGGTCGATTTCGTGACAAAAATACTACCTGAAATCTGACTGTGCAGTCATGCAATAGGTAGTTTCTACATGTTTTTCATGATAAATTCCACTCCTGAATCGTCTTAGGTTTTTTTTGAGAAGCGAAAAATAGCCAAAAAAATCCAAAATTTTGCTTTTTCGTTTATAAAACGTGAAGTATTCATCTGATCAAAAAGCTGTTAAGGCATTTTTTATAGAGCATTCATAAACAAAAAAAATGAGAGGTGCAAAGTCTCGAGCAGATAATTAGTTTCCGAGAAAAGTCCAAAAAACTGGAAAAAAACATCAATTTTTCGAAAATTCATAACTTGGTTAATTTCTGAAATGAAGCGTAGTTGCTCTGAATTTAAGTAGTTATTAACATATACTTTATTGGTGCACAATTACAAAGCTGTCAGAGAAATAGTTTCTGCACAATCGCAGTTTTCCGAATTCGACGTACTTTTTTCAAGAAGGTCGTGATACTCGGCTACTTGTCGGATTTGAATTTTACAAAAAGCATTTTAAAGAAGAAGTAACATTCTTCAAATCGTTCATTCTCTCGATACCGACCGATAATGTTTAGTGGGTGAACAACGGCGTCAAACAGGAGCAAAAAGGATCGAATGCATCAAACTAGTCGCGGAGTGGGAGTCGCCAGCTACGCGAGGGGAATATTTGTACCTTGTATCTTTCGAGCGTCGCGTAGCGGGCGACTCCCACTCCGGGACTAGTTTGATGCATTCGATCCTTTTTGGTCCTGTTTGACGCCGTTTTTCACCCACTAAACATTATCGGTCGGTATCGAGAGAATAAACGATTTGAAGAATGTTATTTCTTCTTTAAAATGCTTTTTGTGAAATTCAAATCCGACAAGTACGTCGAATTCGGAAAACTGCGATTGTGCAGAAACTATTTCTCCGACAGCTTTGTAATTGTGCACCAATAAAGTATATGTTAATAACTACTTAAATTCAGAGCAACTACGCTTCATTTCAGAAATTGACCAAGTTATGAATTTTCGAAAAATTGATGTTTTTTTCCAGTTTTTTTGACTTTTCTCGGAAACCAATTACCCGCTTGAGACGTGTCACCTCTCTTTTTTTTTGTTTTTGAATTCTCTACAAAAAGTGCCTCAACAGCTTCTCGATTAGATCAATACTTCACGTTTTATAAGCGAAAAAGCAAAATTCTGGATTTTTTCGGCTATTTTTCGCTTCTCAAAAAAAACCTAAGACGATTCAGGAGTGGAATTTATCATGAAAAACATGTATAAACTACCTATTGCATGACTGCTTAGTCAGATTTCAGGTAGTATTTTTGTCACGTAAAAAACCTCTATTGCTTGGCCTAGTATACGATGTCAGATAGATCTCGACGTAAATCAACAGCTGCTTGTTTTCTTTCTGAAAAACACTAATGGACGATGCGAAACGCTCGAATTGTCCGGTTAGTGCCGGAAAATCGAGAGTGCAGCGGAGAATAGCTAAACGGATTTAATTATTCAGATATAGAAGGTGTTTCAAATTGAACGGGTTCTTTTAAAAATAAATGAAACACATAATTTGCATTCTTTTCAAGAGCTTTCTATTAGCTGTTGAAATATCGGTAATGATAATTATTTACGAGAAATAATAGCTGCCTAATGGCATCCTTCTGTGGATCGAAAGACGTCCACTCTTTTGTTAAAATTCTCAATGGCATTTTGGCATAATTGAGACTCTATCTTGGAAATGACTTATATGACATATTCTCGTTTTGTCTACAAAAAATACGGTGCGGTCGCCATCGCCGTAGCTTCTGGTGCATTCGGACCTCTTAATAGAGAATGATTATGAGGAGAAGGCAGCTACGCATTGTTAATTACTCAATCTGTAGCTACGCGATACGCCCAAGGGATACGGTGTCAGATGGATCTCGACGTAAATCAACAGATTCTTGCTTTCATTCTGAAAAACACTAATGGACGATGTGAAACGCTCGAATTTCCCGGTTAGTGCCGGAAAATCGAGAATACAGCGGAGAATAGCTAAACGGTTTTAATCATTCAGATAAAAAGAGTGTTTCAGTTTTTTATTTGAAAATAAATGAAACACTAACCGCCGAATTCACAAGGCTTGATTGAGCAATCAAATCGTTGATTTCTCATTAGGTCGAAGGTATATGTCAAAAATGAACTGAAAACTGCACAGAAGTGATGACATTTCAATAATCAAACTGATTGGACTTTTATGGCTTCCTCTTGCGGCTACACAGACTTCCACTCACATTTTCCATAATATTTAGTCTCTAATAGCCACTTGTTTTGTTCTTCATTTATGCAGCTTCGACGTCCAGTGTCTAGCCTTCTTTGATTTCGGTCATCATCAAACCATGTTTGACAACATTATATCGCTAAAGACTCTAAGAAGGCAAGGTGGAGGAATAAACGAGAGCGGTCCTGGAGTGAAAATAGAATCTCTCGATGTTGGGGTACAAATTTTACAATTGTAAACAGTAGACCTTTGACCACATATCAATGAATTAACTAAATCGATTGAAATCAATCAATATCCAACTAATACTTCGGAGCTAAACTCATCCTTGTTCGAAGAAAATACAAGGAAGTGGTATCAGACAGAGCATACATGGATAGCTATTTTTCTTTGTGGCACATATTTTGAGGTATTATTTCTTATGCCGAAAAACTAAACGCCATCTCTGGAGATCCATACGAAGTTGTTGTCTATGATAGTCAGTTGCGAATATCAAACCGTTTCGATATTTCTATTCTGTAAAGTTCATCAGTTTTTCATGAATAGTATGAACGCCAGATCTGCTCAAATCTTGAACAAACCAATCTTACATTCTCCTTCCATCGAAACCATTACCGTCCAATAAACTCGAATTTCCTTCCGGTTAAAAAGGCAGGATTTAAACACGCGAATTAATAAACAGAACCATTATCCTGTTAACGAAGTTTCTGTATCGAAGCGACCCCCCCAACTAACTCAATTAAATAGCATTATCTCCTTTTCTTTCGCCTTCTGGGCAGCCTTGAAGTTAACTTTCGAAAATCCGAGTTAATACTTATGGACGATTATATCGCTAAAGAGGCTGGGGTGGAGGAACAAGCGAGCGACGGTCAGGGGTTGGAAAGAGACCCTCCCGATGTTGGGGTAAGTTTTCGAGAAAGTTGTTAGAGGGGGCGGAGGCTGTGTAAATGGCGCGAAGGAGTTAATGTTAAGGCTTATAGGGGTTGTCGGGATCTAGTTATCGAGTGCTTGTTATTATCTTGGGATGGGGTGGGAAAGGAAGAAAGATGGCCTGTTGAGAACTATGACTTAGTGGGGTGATTCGTTATTCTGTTACGTCTAAGGGATATTTTAGGGTGGATATTCAAGTCCCGATGAATTCTAAAACGGACAAGAAGCTCATGCTGTCGATATTGCAAATGAATCATATCCTTAGAAAGGTTGGATTCATCAAGTCTTGAGATGAATAGTTTTTCAAATATTTGTTTCCAGAGAAACAAGAACGCATTATTATACATATTCTAGAACAATTTTTTAATGGACTTCTGTTCCAATACGAATGTGTAAAGTATGAGTGTTGGAATTGCCTTCTGCAACGAGTATTAGAATGAAAAATTTAAGAAAAACCATAAGCGGGTGCTTTTGAGCTCACGCTCATTGGTGGAGCAAAAAGGCTATCACCTCAAAATTGGCACATTAGCCTCATCTTAAGTATATAAATGCATAATCCCAGCATGATCGAAATTGAACTGAAATATCTGAGAACTTTTCTTAAAAACTTTATAGGTCTCTGAAACAGAAATATTTAAATAATTTTTGATCAAGGTGCAAAGCTCCTGCGAGATTCTTTGCACTTATTTGTCAGGAGCAAATTGGTCTTGAAAAAAATTGTTGCCTAACAGTAAAACTGAAAAATGAAACAAATTAAAAGGATATTGTAACGTTTCGGTGGCTATATCAGACACCTTCTTCAGGCAAACTCGTAAAATCTTCAGAGAATGGGAGTGAAAACCTATAAAGCTTTTAAGAAATGCAGAATCTTCCCAGAATACATGTCAATCGATATACAGTGTGTTTGGTCATGACTTAGCGATAATTTAAGGTCATCAAATATACCTAATATTATCGACAAAAACACCCAAACTTGGAAGTTTAACCCCATTTTAAATCTACTTTTCTATTTTCGTTAACCCTTCCAAATAATATCGATTCCTTTGTACATAAAGGTCCTACAGATGTTAAAAAAAATGTTTTTTGAAAGGTGATACTACCACCTTTCATTGAAGTATAACAATCTGAAAACATTCAACTTGAAAACGGCATAAAAGAATTCTTTGAAAAAGTTGTATGTATGTACTGATTTTCTCAATTAATCCGCAATAGTACAAGAACTAGCACATTGAAGTATAATTTTTTTTAATGATTTAACACGCAAGGACACAAGCTACAAAACAACTTTCACATCATTTCTGTAAGTTACATAATTTGAGAGTTATTGCTGTTCGAACATGACCCTTATGAAAATTGATAAAATAAAAAAAAACTCAGTACTGTACTTTCGATAATTTTCAATGATCAAACAAACAACTTAATCATAAAAATTGCTCAAAATGGAAGCCTCTGCTCTGTAGACAGGCAGTGGCCTTCATGACGACCTGTCTTGTGTCTTTTGCTCGCGTAGTGATCATGTCCGAACAGCAATAACTCTCAAATTATGCAACTTACAGAAATAATGTGAGAGTTGTTTTGTAGCTTGTGTCCTTGCGTGTTAAATCATTAAAAAAATTATACTTCAATGTGCTAGTTCTTGTACTATTGCGGATTAATTGAGAAAATCAGTACATATTTTCACTATGAACTTTTTCAAAGAATTCTTTTATGCCGTTTTCAAGTTGAATGTTTTTAGATTGTTATACTTCAATGAAAGTAACCTACAGATATTATGTGAGTGTTGTTTTGTAGCTAATATCCTTGAGGTGTTAAATCATTGAAAAAAAATTAAACTTCAATGTGCTAGTTCCTGTACTATTGCGGATTTACTAAGAAAATCAGTACATATTTTTACTATGAACTTTTTTAAAGAATTTTTTATGGCGTTTTCAAGTTGCATGTTCTTATATTGTTATACTTCAATGAAAGGTGGTAGTATCATCTTTCAAAAAACATTTTTTTCACATCTGTAGGACCTTTATGTCCAAAGAAATCGATATTATTTGGAAGGGCCAACGCAAACAAAAAAGTAAATTTAAAATGGGGGCTACTCCAAAACTAAGGGGGTAAACTCCCAAGTTTGGGTGTTTTTGTCGATAATATTGGGTATATTTGATGACCTTAAATTATCGCTAAGTCAGGACCAAACACACTGTATAAGAACTTGACAATAAAAAAATTGAATTCCATATTTCAGATGATGCGGCCTCTTGAAATTCTGCATGAATATTCAGTATATCAATGTTCAATCGCAAAATAAATTTTTCTCCAATCGGATGTTTTCCTATGGAAATATCAGGATTGTTCTTTCCAATAAACCAATTGAATTTCATATGGTTTTGTTAACTCCATGGTCACAAAATGTTGCATGAGTCTCATTTCATTTCAAATGGTTTCGTTTTGTCTGAGATATTGATGAACAAAAATTTCGAATTGAAATATTTTATTGAACACACTGTACGAAGTGGTTAACTCAACCGAACTCTGAATCTTTGGCCATGGCAGCCCAGATCTCCCGAACTTTCGCCCATAGTGCATCTTTCGGACATCATGAGTAGAAGGCTTGGAAATTTACCCTAAAGCCTTGTTCACACTTCGCTAGTAGGTTAGTCGAGTAGCCGAAAATTTAGATACTAAACGTGTGTAAACACCAACATTTTAGCCGAGTAGATTAGTGTGTAGTTTAGTCGAGTAGATCCATTTGGTTCTATTTTATCGGGCGAGTAAAGTACCCCACCACGCGATACCCTTCACTCGCTCACGGACTAGACAGGTCCGAACCGATATCATCATTTGTTGCCAACATGCGCATGCCCCATACATAACTTTAAATCATAGTTAAAATACTTGTTTTATACCGAAAATGAAAATGTCTTTCCGTTGGAGCGAAGAAATCACCCTTAAATTCGTAACAGAATACGTCGAACATAAATGTTTGTGGAATATTAAATCTCAATCATACAAAAGCAAGCAAATGAAGCAATTCGTATACCAGGATACAAATTTCATCATCCACCTCTTCTAAAATAGTGATCACGATTAGATTCACAAGTTTATTTACTTTATTACGTTCCAATTTGTCCATCTTACGAATGGTTTCGTTTCGCTTCAAAGAAATCGCTTAAAAATTTGTGCTTTGGGAGTTGTTCATTCGACAAAGCGCTTCTTACTTGTGAAATCTACTCGACCAAAGTGCGAACGTTAGGATGGACAGTAGCTACCAATTCTCACTACTCGACTAAGCTACTAGCGTAGTGCGAACAAGACTCACGGACTTTGACGGTTCTGAGACATGAACTGCAGGTAGCTGGGGAAAATATCCCCTAAAAAGAAATAGATCTTATTCCATCAATTCCAAGACATGTCGGGGAGTGTATAGATAATCGCGGAGGACAAACACAATAGGCCGTAGGTATTTATAAAAATGAAGTATTTCCTTCAAAGGTAAAGGTAGAAGTAAAAGGTAGAGGTCTCCTAAAACCTGGGACAAATGAGATATTCAAGTTTGCGACACTTGTCTGGAGACCGCAACTTGATGTAAATAACCTGCGATAAGTGTCGACTTTATAAATGGTTTTCCAATAAGAGGTGTTATTTTGAATAGCCAGCTGTTTAAGTAAATGTCACGACTGAAACTGTCGTTTTTTGACATTTGACAAGTAGAAACTACGCCATTAATAAAAATGGAACGATACACGTTTCAAGAACGCATTGAAATTACTAAAATTCACTATAAAAATGGTGAAACTTTGGCAAAGACGGTTCGTAAAACTCGAACATTTTTGGGTCGTCGTGAAGCACCTTGTCATGCCGCAATAAAGAAATTGGTGTAAAAGTTCGAGCTGTTGGGACAAGTTAGTGATGTGAAGAATAAAACCCGTGCACGTCGCTCAAGAACAGCCAAGAATATTGCTGCTAGAGTCGAAAGTGTTGGAGAAAACCCAGGTTTGAACGTTTGTCGAGGTTCTTTGGAATAAGGCATTCAACAAACGTCATTACATTATTGGACAACGTTTACTTCCAACAAGACGGCGCTCCGTGCCACACAAGCAACGAAACCATTGATCTTTTGCGGAAAAAGTTTCCGGACCGTGTTATCTCTTGAAGAAGTGATCACAATTGGCCACCGAGATCTTGTGATTTAACGCCTTGCGACTTCTTCCTTTGGGACTACGTGAAAGAGAAGGTCTACGCCAATAGCACAGCATCGTTTCAAGACCTCAAAGATGGAATTCGTGGAGCTATCGAGGACATAGGGCAGCCACTTTGCGATTTGGTTATGGAAAATTTTATTAAAAGAATATGGTCCTGTAAGCGTGGTCGGGATGGTCATTTGCCTGATGTTATTTTCCACTAGTAAGGGCATAGCTCCTTCTTTATAATGAAATAAACATCGGATCATTTATATTGAATAATGGCATTTTTCTTTGAATATCAAAATAACACTTCTTATTGGAAAACCCTTCATTAGGTTGATACTCAGATCAACAGAAATAACCGGCAGTCTAATTCTAGAGTCAACTCGCAAGCAAAATTGTTTCGAGAATGAGACGCCTGGACCTTAAAATAGCCATAACATAAAGTCAACACCCGATAAACCCAAGTTCAATCGAAGAATCCACCAAAATCGAATACTTAAAATCGTAATGTCGCCATTAAAATTCGCAGCTTTAACACGATCACGATTTGTCTCGGCGTGTCGTCCTCTACTGAGTCCGATAAGTGGGCAATTTCGACGTGCAGTAGACTGGCGTCCCGACGGGTATCGGATGAATATAACCGCCGAGATAATCCGGTAACGAGGCGTGAAATAGCCGGACGTATTAAGTCGGTTTTAGCGCCGTCAAAAGGGAACCGCGAAGCGCTGTTTTGACCGAGATACGGCTGTAGCGTCTTTTGCATCGTAATGTGCATCATAATGCGGACGACAAGGGTTCGGCTTTCTATATGGTTTTGTGGAAGAATGATAATGGATATTCTGGCATGTTTTAACATCATTCAGTGGAGAAATTGGTTGTTTGATGGACGATTGAGTTTCAATTCATCACACTCCGCACCTGCAGTTTACTATATGGCATATTCCTAAACTTCGCGTTCGTTTACCTAACCCGAACATCCAAACCGTGTTCGGAAAGTACGGTGCTATGAACTTGATCGCTGCCTCAGGTTGACCTATCCTAATACTACATGAGAGCAGGGTCTTAGAGTCAACGCGTGCGCACTGCAGTTCAATTTTGTATTTGAAAAAGGCGAGAATAAGTCTTCTACTTTTTTCTTAGTGATTTCATATATTCTATTCCTAAAAATTGTGGATAGAGAAGAGAATTTGGCTCAGTGTGAAATGTGTGGTTCCATCAGCCGAGAAAATAAGGTGAAACAACTTCTTCATGACTTCATATGCAGATCTTTCTGCGTTAAAGCTAAGGCCTTCTTTACTTCTTCAACATAGGTACTCAAAGATAACATTGAACATGCGAGGGCACACCAGAAATTTCAATACAGATTTTACAGAAGCCAATAAATCCAAGCAAAGCTAGAGACAATCAGTAAATGAACTGGAACTGAAAAAATTATTTCTGTACTTCCTCAAAAATAACATTAAACATGGAAGGGCACACCAGAAATTATAAGAAATATTTCACAAAAGCCAATAAATGCAAGCAAAACTGGAGACAATCCGAAAATAAACTGGGACTGAAAAAATGAAGTCATAAAACATCTGTAAATGTTATTGATGCGTCTGACACTAAATCCTAAACCTGAATTGTTCATAAACTTAAAACCCGTGTCCGTTATCCGAGTAGATTCGTTACGTAACCCGGTAACCCTGAGTAAGTTTCCGAAAACACCTATAATTATAAGAGGAAAGGGAGGAAAGGAAAAAATCTTGTACACTATATTAGATTGAACTCCCAAATTTATTCCATACAGGCTGACATGTTTCAGCGGTTAAGCCATTATCAAAGCCATCTGAAAAAGATTTTATACATTGGAATAAGCTAAGTCACCTAAATAGTATGAGACAGCTGTTGAAGTATTAATATAAAGGAACGTGGTGACCTACTTTTATGGAAATTTGAGTTCAACGCAAATAATTGGAATCATCCACAAACTCTGGTTCTAGTCGAGAACATATTGTCGACCCATCTTTGAATATGCCTGTACGGTGTGGACCCCAGGCCCCATATTCTGGACAGGTGATCTTTCAAAGCGTATACGAGCTTCATTGCGCGAGTCCCTCTTCTACCTGCAAAAATACACACCGCGCAATAAAGTTCGTATACGCATTGAAAGATCACTTGTCGAGAATATGGGCTAATGTTGTCTCATGATGCAAACCACCTGGGGTGCTATTCTTGACCGTTCGTAAGTTTCAGGGTCGTGCTCAACTCCCGACTTTGCGAATGGAAGGGACGTTTTGGTATTCTCGACCGTTCGAATTACGTGCGAACGTTCGCATTTTGCAACGGACGGTGTTGAGCGTCCGCAGTAGCCGTGCGTACGGCGCAACCATCGACATGAGTCATATTTTACGAGTTCTATGAATGTTGAATCCATAATTTTGACAACCAAATACGAAATGAAGTGCCTTTTTCGTGCCAGAAATAAGATCAAGATTTAAGTAGTGACATATTTAAGGGTTGACATGGTTAATGGACGATTTGAAATATATGTTAGCATTCGTGAAATCATTAAAAACCGATGCAAAGATACAATCTTGTGAAAGTTGATCACCAATTTGTGCAAATGTTCTTAGTAAAGATATCGAAGGTTCTTCGAATTGATATTTTTTTATTGAAACATGAAGTACTTTTGAGCGTGTTCAGAGGTTTCTTTTTCTATTTCTAAGCATAATTCAGCATATGTGTGTCATGCTTTGTCTGAAAATTATGGAGAATTTATGATTGTTTGCATATTTCTCTAATAAGATGTCCTTTCTTTCAATACACCGGCTACACAACTATATTTGAGTATTCATCACAAAATTTGCACATTTTTCTTGGAAAATCCGGACAATTTTCTTCATTAATTTTAACAATAACTATGTTTGCTCTGTACTTCTACTGTCTTGGTGCCTTCCATTATAAATGGCAATCTCGAGTATCACAAATATAAGTGAAAATAACCCCTACAAGCCCATTTCAAATTCAAAATTTAACGACTATTCACATAAGTAAACGGTTGTTTGCTAATAGCCTCCGGCGATTTCATCAGCGCAGGATGCTATTCGTGTATTCTGTGTTGCATTTCATCCAAGTTTTACATTGTTGCCGCGTTCAAATGAAGTTGCGAATGGCTAGTGCGTATACGCAAATAGCCGTCCGCAAGTGTGCGTATGCGCAAAGTTGCGAACGATGTCAAGAATAGCACCCCTGGTGTACATTCAACGCAGAATTACAAAGATCCCCTATGGCGTTAAAGGACCCAACTACGAGGAAAGACTATCGATAATATGCGACTCACTCCTTTTGCTACCCGTCGCATGAGAGGTGCAACACCCAGAAGGAGCTGTTTGAATAAAATTTTTTTTTTGGTAAAACAGAAAGTATAGCAAAGAGTAAACGATTACAGTCTGGAGAAAAAAATCTTTAAGGCTTTTTCAATTGAACATTTTTTGGAACATAAATATGTACTTGTTAAAATTCGACAAGAAACCAGCCAATCGGGGAGATTCAATGTCTATATTTATTTTTTGTTTAAATGCTTGAAGCATGTGTACGCGGAATTTATTTCCAGCTGAGTGAATTTGAAAGACATCGAATAATTAGCCTGCAGGAGGCAGAGCTGCTACTTCGAGAACTCGCCAGCTGGACGAACAGAAATCCAACTACATTTATGAGATATTAGTTCTCGAGTGTGGTTTGACAATACCCAAAACTGTAGGAGAGCAGACAGGGTACAAATGAAAGTCAAGATCGTCGTCTAAAACACATGGCTATTAACGACCGATTTTTGATGAGTAGTTAGGAGATCAAGACCACCTGTAATTGTCCAAACGGTTAACTGCCGGATAAGGCCTTTTGGACTGCAGCATTAACGAATCCTTCTTGTGTTACCTCTGACGGTTGAGCATCGTCAGCAACGATTACAGTGATGCAGAGAAGGTCCACATTGGAATGTGAAATGGCATCAGGTCGTCTTTTGTGATGAATCTCGATTCTCTCTGAGTACACATGATGGCCGAATAAGGATTAGACGACGTCGGTAAAAAAGACGTGAACCTCAGTTTTATATTGAGCGTCATGTACACTGAACAGAATGCGTTATTTTATGAGTCCTGGACTGGTATCAGATAAATATAACCGCTAGGAAAATCCGGTAACGAGGCATGAAATAGCCGGACGTATTAAGTAGGTTTTAGCGCCGTCAAGAGGGAACCGCGAAGCGCTCTTTCGGCTGAGATACGGCTGTCGCGTCTTTTGCATCATAATGCAGCGACAACGATTTTGCTTCCTCTTGTACTCTGACCCTATGGTTTAGTGCAAGAATGGTGATGGACAATCTGGCATGGTTAGACATTATTCGGTATAGATATTTACTATCAATCTATCATTATTATCAATATACTAACTGACAAGGAAACAGTATTACCCAGATGAATCGGTTTTGATTTGAATGTTTTTGGTAAAAAAATGGATACCCTGTATAGGAAGGAGAAAATCGAAATCGAAATTTGAAGAAATCACGAAGGTATGCAATGTTTTCCGATTTATTTGTTGATAATATTATATGGATCTCTAATATACATACCTACAACCTACGTGTTCTTGTTTATGTCCCACATTGGAATAATGAATTTTGACACTATCTGTAAGTCATAATGAGATGAATAAAATTATTTTTATTACTATCATTATTGATGGGTTTGCCCATCGCTTTTATCTATACACTCCTCGAGACGTCTCGGCATTGATGCAATAAGGTGGTCTAAAGTGTTTCCCAATAAGGTTGTAGAACTTTGTAAGGTTTTGACGGCCATATTTGTTTATCATTTTTGACGTTCGAAGTGTCATTTTATTCAGAAAGGTTCAAAGTTTTACCATGAAAAGTTTCACGCTCACACAACGTTTGGAAATCGTCCAAATTTATTACGCAAATTCGCGTTCGCCGGTGGCCACGCGAAGAGAGTTTCAACGGAAAAATGGTGATGGTTTCGTTCCATCTGAGCAGCAAATCAGACGTGTAATCAAAAAGTTGGAAAGTGAGTTTTCTCTCCATGATAGAAAGGTGCCTGTACGACGCAGAAATGCTCGCAGCGCTGAAAATATCGCCGCCGTTTCGGCCAGTGTCCGCGACAATTCAAATGTGTCCGTAAATCGCCGCTCGCAAGAAATGGGGCTCTCTCGGATGACAATGTGGCGAATTTTGCGCATTGACTTGGGCCTACATCCTTACAAGATAGTGCTGGCACAAGAGCTAAAGCCTCATGACCATAGTTTGCGTCGGGCGTTCTCAGATTGGGCTCTAGAGATGTTAGAAGCTGATCCAGATTTCCACAAGAAAATCATCTTTTCTGATGAGGCTCATTTCTGGCTGAACGGCTTCGCTAACAAGCAGAATTGCCGATATTGGAGCGATTCTAATCCACAAGTGGTGCAAGAAAGACCTTTGCATCCACAAAAGATCACAGTTTGGTGTGGATTGTGGAGTGGTGGCATCATCGGGCCGCATTTTTTCCGAAATTACGCCGGACAAGCCGTTACTGTGAACGGCCAGCGCTATAGCGACTTGCTGCGTGAATGTCTCTTTCCGAAATTTGATGAAATTGGTGACGACGATCTTTATTTCCAACAGGACGGCGCCCCCCCACACATTTCGAACGACAACATGACTTTATTGCGCGATAAGTTCGGCGACTCATTAATTTCGAGAAACGGCCCCATCGCCTGGCCGCCAAGATCGTGTGATTTAACGCCCTTGGACTTTTTTTTATGGGGATATGTGAAATCACAAGTGTACAGCAACTCTCCAGCGACAATTCAAGACCTTGAGGAGAACATTACGAGGTGTATCGAGGCCATACCACAGGAAATGCTAGGCCGAGTCATGGAAAATTGGGTCAAACGAATTAAGGTCTGCAAACGAGCTCGTGGAGGCCATTTGAACGATATCTTGTTTAAATCATAAACTTATACACCATATCTTTCGAATAAATGTTTAAGAACCAAAATCGGTTAATTTGTTGTTGTTTTATTCAATTTCAAAGTTCTATCAAGCTTATTGGGAGACACTGTATGTTTTATTGAAATATACTATCCCAATCTACCTGTAGTTATGTCTCAGCGCCGCCAATATCAGTGGGAGCTGGAGTTTTCCAAGCTTTCTACCCATGATGTCCCGAACATGCCCTATGGGCGAAATATAGGAGGCACTGGGCGCCAATGGCGAATGAGTCACATGGGTCACTTGAAAATTTCAACACAACTCTGGAAAAATAAGGCCGAGCATTGTCTTGCTGAAATATTGGATTTTCGAGAGGTTCACTTATTTGCCGTTACTGTTATAACGGAATGCCCTCAAATGGAGAATGAATTTTACTTGTAGGTTTCATGTAACAAAAGAATCTGTTTGCATAATTTTTCATTTTTATAAAATCACATAAATTGATGATTTATGCCGTTGTTGAATTATGCTTACTTTCACTGACGCTCTGTTATTCCTATTTATCCTTGAGTTTCATCGCAATTAAGTGAATACATTAATTGCATAATCAAAAATTAGGACAAAGATTCAACAAAAGTAAACATTTGTCACACACAAGTTCATAACGAAGAAACACTTTCATTTCACAACGAAACAACATGAAAAAGTTCCATTTTGAATGCGATCGCGTTCAAAATCTGTACGTCTCACTTGTTTCAACCCACACTTTGCTAAGCGCATGGCTTAACGAATAGAATGAAAGTATGCGCAAAAGTCGCCAATTCGAGAGAAGCCATTTCGCAAATTGTGTACGTTATGACTTCGCTAACGTATACTTTGTTGAGTCGCCTGTTTTGAGAATTGGGTCCTTGGAGTTTGGCCCGTTCCTTCAGACTCACCCTTCTAGAGAAAGTCTAACGATTCTTCTATTGAATAGAATGAAAAAAACACCCCTCGACAAGTTAAACAATCCCAATAACCTCAACCATCATTATAAATTGCGCCCGCTACGATTCCGCTGTCGCACCCGCTGCAATATCGCACTCGTCCCGCGATAACAGACGCGGAACGCATGCGCGTTCAAACCGCAAATTATTCTGTCATTTAGAACGACTCGTAATGAGTTTCGCCTCTTTGTGTGTATATTCATATTCGGGCTCTTTAATTGTTTCCATTGTTCAAGCCAATGATTGATTTCAATCGACCGACCAGCGTAGGCTCGTTATTATTATGATTATTGTGCGACAAAGACGGCTGCTGGTTTCAAATTGCCCGTTAATGACTGCGTGAAGACGGGAGGAAAGCGAGTAAAATCGAAATACTAGGTTTATCCATTGTTCTCTCGGAATGGTTAGTTTCGCGCCGTGTTTCCTGGATTGGGACGATGTGGCAACAGTTTTGGGGGTCAGAGTTGAATGAATTCTGAATTATCGAGCGTCTGCGATCGATATGTTTCCCTATTTTATGTGGTAATCAAATTAGGAAACGATAGAAACATTGCGAAATCGAATCGTATTAAAATTGTTCCTAATACAAGAAGCTGTCTAAAAATTTCCAGCGTCATCCCTTTATTTAAAAAAGGCAATGTTCATCAGTTACAAAACTATAGGCCAATATCTTTAGTGCCAATTATACCTAAAGTGTTTGAAAAACTACTTTGCTCTCAATTGCTCAATCGCTTTATATGTCCATCAAATTATATAACAAAGTTCCATCTCATTTCAAAGTAACGTCTTTAAATATTTTCAAAAATGCTGTAAGAAGTATTTTAATGAAGGGTGCATTTTACGACATCGATGAGTTTTTAAATTGTGATCTTAACCAATACCTGTAAGAGATTTTGTTTTTTGCTCAGTTTGTCTTTGTCTTCAGTGTATTCATGAACATATTCATTCATTGAATAGTTTCATGTGTGAATATGTTATATGTGTAAATTTGTATTATTATCATTATTTTTATATTGTATTTACTCTATATTTTATATGTGTTATTTATAAATGTATATATGAGGATTTACTCTATATTTTATATTGACGAGTGCAAACAATGTTTTTTAATTGTAAGGCATGAATAAAGATTACTATTACTGTTACTATTACTATTACTATTGACAGTCTTTCACGAATTAAAATTAAAGAACAAGGCGAACAAAGTAAACATTTACACCCTGTACATGTTTGCTATATGTTTGCTCTGTAAAGGAATGCGAGAGACTTAAGGAGATAATTCCTCGATAAAAATAAGCAGGGGTAGTTCAAATTTAAGAACTAAGGGTGTCTGAAACAGAAACAATTAAACTACAAACGAAAATAGACACAATTCCAAAGATTTTCCAAGTTTGTCTGAAGAAGGAGTCTGATATAGACACCGAAACGTTACGTTCTTGTTTTCGCTTGTTTCCTCTTTTAGTTTTACTACTAAACAACAATTTTTTCAGTAAAATTTGCTCCTGACAAATAAGTACAAGGATTTACACAGGAGAAGTGCAGAATACTCCCAGATTATATTTCTATCGATACCGGTATAATCTGAAGGATACAATTAGTCATTGCACCTCATAAACAACAATGAAGTCAACCCCAACTGAAAAAACCTGTAAACAAACAGAGTACAGACACCGTCATAAAATCCACCCCTAATAAAAAATATGGCTGAGCCATATTTCTCGAAAAACATCAAAGCTGCAGCGCGTACCTCCATTATCCCCAATTAACCCCCTCTATCCCATCGAAGGGCTTTCATAAATTAACCCCTAACGAAACATGACCGTTTCGCGGCCCTGCTACCCCCAACCCCTCGCTAGATACACTCAGGAAAACGATGTTTCGTCGTTACAAGTCATTATTCTCCCAGCGAGGAGGTCTTTTTTCTTTGCAGGGTGCTTTCAGACACACATTCTTAAAATGCCATTAGGGTTGGACCCGGTGCCCGGCATGGAAACGTATATTTCATTATTCCTGTCACAATCTGCCGGTCCCTGATTTCGGTCTAAGGGATTTTCAGACTTTTCTGAGCGTTGAACGTATGGAATTTTTTAGGGTGGAACTGTAAGGGTTGTAGGAATTTTAAAAGTTCGAGATTCTTCATTTAGATAATCAAACGATTATCACAATTCACAAGATCAAAACTGATCTTGTGAAAGTATGATATTTTCAGACCTTACGTGAATATATCATTCACGCAAGCAATAAGAAATACCTTTTGAAAAAAATTTCGAAATCAATTTTTGCGTTCAACAAGATGAAGAAATACCGAGTGTGCCATTTGAAATAAGAAAGTTTTTGTCCCTTATTCGTAGTAGATGTTTGAGAATTAATTATGTTCAGTCTGTTCATTCCAGTATTCAACTTTTTTTCTCTTTATAGGACTAGCTAGTATGTCTACCCAAAAGAACATTGTCTATATCGCTTGCGTAACTGGTTGCTTCGTAAATTACTATTCAAAATAATGCATATTTAAAATTTTTCGTGATTTTTTCGAAAATGGTGCATTGAATGGAGTGATCTGAAGAAACCCATCATTACTTGAGCTTACCCTTCCTTTTTCGATGTCAAATAAAGGAAGTCACATTTAAAAAAGTGTAACTTTGGTCTGTAACTCTGTATTGGAACAGCCTGTATATATCGAAATAATTTTAAATTGTGCTTCTAGTTACCCCACACTCACAAAAAAAAAGAATTTCAAAGTATCATCATTCACACCCTCAAAATGACCATCGCCTCAGTGGTGGGCCACCCTGTATATATATTCAAACCACGACATCAAATATTCTGAACATTTCAGATAGAATCCATTATTGATGATTAACAAAGGCCGGAAATCTATATATCACATCCGAGGTTCTAAAAAATTCCTTATTTGGAGAAGCACATTCTTCAGAAGATTTCTGAATTTTTTTTTTGATAATCCATCAAACCTCATTTTCAATATACAGGTTTGGAAAATTAACTTGGAAACATGGTAATTAACGTGCTTATCTAAAGTTCAATCCAGTGGAACAGTGGAAGAATCGAAACATCAGTTCGATGCCATATCGAATAAAATGAGGATCGAACGCTGCAGTCTTAGGTTGGGCGCACACCGAGCTTGTCCCCGACAAACCGTTGGTCGACGACACGGATTTCGATTGCTGTCTCGTGTCGGCGCACACCGCATCGCCAGAGACAGAACAGAGAGACGGAGAAGGGGAAACGTTTGTTTACTTTTCATAATTTTTTTTAATAATCAGTGTATCTGTTTCTTTCGAACGTAAATTGAAAAAAAAAGAATTCGGACTCAGAAGAAGAATTTTGTGTAATAACAATGTGGCAAAGTATATTTGGCGAAAATATGAGAAATCATTGGGTTCATCCTATGAATGAAGTTAGATTCACGGAGAACACGCTTATCAAATTCATTGTATTGAGCTAGTGTGAACATATGGCCACACTATTTTTTGTGAAAAATAAAAAAAAATTGAAATTCTTATTTTCCTCATCATTGATGAATATAATTCACTCATAAGAATCGCTAAATTTACATTGTTCGAAAAACAGAAACTCCGCCTTTGAAGGGTTAATAAAGAGAGAATGCCGATGAAGTTGATGATTTATATCATCTGTGTATAGCATGAAACAGGAAGTTCTATAGCGAAATGTAATAAAGTACGGGACCACTATTTATTAGCTTCTGCAATCATTTCTTCTCTCAAGAACAGAATTTTCGATTACATATCGAAAATTTTCAATTAAGTAGAAGTAGTCCATGAAATGCTTAAAGCATGCAACCTACTTATCTCGAATTTCGATGACTCAGACGAAAAAAAATCTATTTTTTCGTCGACCCCAAAATGAGAGGTGATTGCAATGCGTGAGAAATTGCACATTAATTACCCATTTTAATGTTCAACTCCTGCTATTTTAATGAGCAATTGCCATTGGCAACCGAACACAAAGCATTCTGAAGCGATACGAATAATGTCATAACTCTACTAGAACATAGAATTTATATTATGTCAAAAGTATGTCTTGTGCAAAATAATACATATTTCAATCAAGAATTTATTATCAATTCATAATGAAATCGATGAAAAAATCTTGTAATGAACTCAGTTATTTATCTAGCGATTAATGGTCTCGAAGTATTTCCGCGTGAGCGGAAAGAGCACGTTAAAGAATCTCGACCATTAATCACTGCCATTAAGGAACTAGTTGATAAAATAACTATGAATATGTTGTTTCACGCCCCAGTATTGCTATTCCTTTTGACCTAGGAAAATTTTTCATCAGTACGAAAAAAATTTCATCGATAGAATTTCTTAACGGAAAAATGAATTAACCCAAGACTCTCCGTATTCTTTCGGCGATTCAAAAATATTTTCCTTCTCCGCAAATTTCGCCCAACAAGTGATCATTGATAATTTTCAAGGATAAAAACTTGGAGATTCGATATTTAAGTCTTCGCTGCTAGGTATGAAGGAAACCACTCAGAAAAATTAGATTAAGCCACTGTATTCCTATTGAAAAAGTGTCCGTATAATGTTTTTGTTTTAAGTTTATAGCACAAACAGGAACGGACATAATGACCAAATTAAAAATTTCCCAAATGCCAATTTTGACTCGAAAACAAAAGACGATAAAGCAATGCGGTTGGCGACAAAATGAGTTTCTCGAGAAAAAAGACCAATGTCATACGTCAATCATTTTTCTCTATCTCGCACGGTTAAAAAGTTTTAGTTCAGGTATCACCAATTCTGGTCGCCCTGTACGCATGGTCTTTTTGTATACTGAATAATACAATTTTAATAAAATTATTATCAATTCGTTTTAATCATCATCTAAAATGGTCATTTTCGATAGGTATTTTAGTTGTTCTCTGGCTGAATATGTTTAAAAAACGTATCGTGGCGGAGTTGTCAAACACGAGACGAGGTAGTCAGGTTGGCTTCGTTCGTAGGGTCGACGACGTTTTGTCCGCACACGCTTGGTGTGCGATGGTTCCATTTACCACAATGCATTTTACTGCAACCTTGTCGAGACATGACAAACTGTCATGCGCGATGTCTGCGGACTCCGACCGAACAAGAGCGACGATAGTATGATCGGCTTCGTTTTCCAGTCGACGATTATTTGTCGAGGACGCCTTTGGTGTGCGATGGTTTCATTCACCACTAAGCTTTTCACTGCTACCTCGACGAGTCCCGACAGATTTTCTCGTCGAGGACTGTTTGTCGGCTCCGGTGTGCGCCCAACCTTAGTGGGGATGCTTCGGTCGGTCAGTCCCCGATAATAGTTTTTCCGCCGACCTCAAAGTGAAAGGTGATTTTAATGTGTACGAAATTGAACATCAATGACCCATTTCAATGCTCAATTCATGCTATTTTAATGTGCAATCCTCATGGCAACCATACACAAAGTATTCAGAAGCAAAAAAGCGAAAAATGTCAAAACTCAACTGGAAAATGGAAACATAGAAGTTCCATTATGTCAAATGTATGTTTCGTGCAAAATGAGAATGTATTTCAATCAAGAATTTATACACAATTCATGTTTAGATCGTCGGAAAAATCTTGTAATCAACTCGGTTATCAATCTAGCGACTAATGGTCTCGAACTATTAACATGTTCGCTCCGCTCAAGCTTCAAAATATCTTATCCATTAGTCGCTGTTTTCAATAACCTAGCTGATTAAATAACTTTCATAATTTTAAACTTAAGCGTGGGAGCATATCAGTTTGAAATTCAATAAGATTCTCCGTTAATCAATTATGTTCAGTTTAGAAGGATCTGAATCTGAATCTGATTATAACAACTGTTTGATTTTTCTTCTATGACTATCTCTATCTTCAATGAGGATTCTGTGACTTCACCCCATTACCTTCATCCCCTATTTTTCGAATTAAGCGCCCGCTCACCTTGAAACCAAGATAAATCGAAACGATTTAAAATTCCCTCAATTAAATCGAAAAATGCATATGCGTTTCCTGAAGTTTATGCACCGTCGACATGCACGTTTGAGCGCACATGAAAACCCCCCATTTTGTGGCAAATCGGGGGGTGGAAAACGCCCCCCAAGTCCCTATCGCGGGGCATTTTTCCGTACATGCAAGCGCATATTGAATACGTCGTATTTTATTATGAATGTACGCGGAAAAATAGGGCGATTAACGTTGCCTAGAGGGTGAAAAAAATTTCCTGATAAGACCCGATCTAGGAATTATTTTCTTTATTAATTCCGGGAATAATGGATTTTAGAGCAGTAATTTTCCGTTTGATAGATTGGTATTTATACGACATGTTTGCTGATATCTCACTTTGACGAAAACTGAAATATTTAGGGGTGAAAAGTTCGAGACGTGATGTGAGTTTGGTGAGGGTGTTATTTCAAGAATTGAGCTTGTCATGTGGCCGCCTCAATCGTGAGATTAAACACTCCTAGACTACACTCACACGCAAAATAATAGATCTACTGAATAAATCGATTAATTATGTCGATTTACACATATGTTATTTCGAGTCTGACATTATTGATTTTTTTAAATTAAGGTAAGTGTTCATTCGACATCAATCAATTCTTGGCGTATAGGTACGTCATTCTATACTGGGCGGAACAGAATCTCTTTATAAAGTAAATAATTACAAAAATAAAATTCTATGGCTCTGTTTTTGCGATCCCCTTAAAATTTTGCACGAATATTCAGTAGAATAGTTCTCATTTCCAAAATAAATTTCACTCGAATCGGATATCCTGTTATGGAAATATAAAGATTTTTCTTTTCAATATTCCAATTGAATTTTCTATGGCTCTGTTAAAACTATGGCCACGAAATTTTGGATGAACATTCAGAATATCGATATCCATTCAGAATAAAAATAAAGTTTTTTTTCCAATACTCTAATTTTGTATGGTTCTGTTCACACAATGGCCACCAAATTTTGCACGAGGCTTGTTATCAGCATCTTGCATTTGGCCGCAATATTTCATTCTGATTGGTTTTGTATTTTCTGAGATATTGAGGAACAAAAATTGCTATATGAATGGCTATATTTTATGGAACACCCTGTACGATTTGACTGGTTAACGAACTTAGCCGAGACATATGAGACCCAAACTCGTCCAGAAAGTTTCCTGTCACTAGGACAATATCTTCGAAAGTTATTGTACTAACGGACGGTCGGACGACCCCACGGAGAGAATTGAACTTGACCACGAATTCGTCACCAGGGAGTCTAACCCTATCGTTTGAGATCATTTTTAGATCAAAATTCGAATATTGCAGACATTTGGGTTAAACAATAAAGCACTCGTTTAAGTAGAACAAGGGCTCAGCTTATGATGAAACACCCTGTATGTATCAGAGAAACAACACTACCTTGATAATCTATTAACTAATAGCGTGTTCCATTGGGAGTAATGGTGCGTACCACTGAGACCTGGGTACAGAGAACAATGAAATACCCATTCAAATAAGAACCCGTGTAGTGCCGGTGCAACATTAGAGCAAAACTGATGCATCCAATGGACCACGCTATTAATCATTTCGATATTGTCATATTCCAATGAAATCCCGAAACAACTGTCGTGAGAAAAAAAATTCAGGTACTGGGTACTGTACCCGATGAACATTCCTTCGAATCGCCATAGATAATCATCGTGTTGTTAGAGTTGTTTGGATTCAACCATTTCTTTTCTTTATAGCAAAAAAGTTAAGCGGGCCGTATGCTGCATAGAAAATAATATGTATAAATAAACAAATATGAATTCTCATCGGGACAGATGTGAACGAAGAATGTAGTCAGATAATATCGAGCAGTGATAGCGGTAAGAGTAAACGGTGTTATGATTTCTTTAGTGACAATAAGTGAAATACCACAGTAAGCACTACAGCTCCTTCAACAAATGTCCAATTCCTTATAGATGTAAGTAAGCATAACATAAGCGTTATTCGAACTTAATTCGCCAATCTGAAATATAAGAATTACATAGAAGTTTTTGAAATGCGCACAACACAAAAATTAATTTTATGTAATTTACACAATATGTACGCAACTTCGCAATAATTCCTGGGCGCCGGCGTCGTATTGTAAAAACTTTGAATGTAATTCGTATATTTCAACTTTGATATTGACATTATTTTATGATGAAATGAAAAAGCTTGTTGAAACGAAATAGAATTTATTAGTCATAATCTAATGCTTCACATTTCAAATATACATATATACGTGTTTTTCTGAAAATTAACGAATCACAAGTATCTCGTGAAAATTAACAGACAAAAGTTCATATTTTTCAATCAGAATAATCGAAAATTGATAGATTACAATTGAAGTTCGATTCAATAAATTGGTCGGATTAAAATATAAAGATTAATTGGCTATTTAAGTGAATGAGGAACTGTTTATCAACAAAAATATACATATATAGATTGCAATCATTTTTAATGATCGATTAATTGAAATATCATTACCTACATAAAAAATTCACTGAATAATGACAGATTGCAATTGATTTTTGAAAATTAAATAAATTGTTATTGAATCTAATATAAAAATCCATTCATTTTACCGAGATTCACATTTAAAATGAGGTTTCCTAGAAAATATGAAATAGAAATCCTAAACGCGCAGGTAGTTTGGTTCCAAAATAGTAATTTATTATACAAGGGAAAAAAGTATAAGATTTCAGCTTGAGGTTACGTTGTCTTCCGATGCGAAGCGAAATACACTATTTTTTTCTATGACAGAACTAACAACCATTCAATAGCGGAAGGAATATAACTTTTCACGAAATTTTTTGTCATAGACATCCATTTTTTGACAGAGAAAAAAGTAATTTCGTAAAAAGTTATATCATAGATTATAGAGTATATAATCTTTGAGTTATATTTTGTGACCTGTCAAGCGATATAAATTGTCAAATTTTCCCGTCACAGAAAAAAGTAACAAATTGAAATTCATTTCATTCATCGAAGAAATCGAATTAAAATAATTGGCATTTACATTTGATTTCAGTTTTTTGCTGTGTTAACCTTAACACAGGTACCTCTTATTGTGTATTTGTTTCAGAAACTCATAAATGAAAATTAATTTTGACTTCCTTTTTTCCTTACATCCGTGTGAATACAAAACGATTTCAGTTCCGTTGCGACATCAAATTTTGTATGATATATTATCGAGAAAAAAAAAATATATATATATAATTGTATCTAGATGAGATCCGTTATATATGAAGGCCTACCCGAGATCCAGTAGTAGAAACACAAATATCTGAAAAATAAACATTGCATCACCATCGAAAAAACGAATCGAAATAGGGGACACGACGAGGGGTAATCTCACATTTTTTTTAATTTATACATGAAGTTTCGTAGACAGAACCAGATCCGATGAAATTTTCTCAATAAGTCGAGTACCGAGGTTGTATATATTGACGTTTCTCGTCCAGGCCGAGATCCAGCGGCGTCGCACGATCTGTATGTATTCCTAGTAACAAGGATTTTAAATTCGCTGAGGTTATCGAATGTTTATAGTTTATAAAGTGATAAATATATTTGCAGCTATGAATTTCCATTCCTATCAGACATAACGCAATTTTAGAATTATTACTTAATCTCCCAATGAATAATAGTCTTGACTTATCAGTTGAATCAGTTTGCTTTCTTTGATGAATATTTATGAAAATCTGAAAAATATTTTTTGTTCTTTACATGCTTATATTCTACATGTCAAAAGAAAATACAAATTGATATAATGTAGAAAATTGAATGCTTTCCATATTTTTGTTCACGTTCATATCCTGCATGAAAATTAAATAAATTTTTTTTTGAGATGGAATGATAGCAATTGATGTAATCAGTTACAAAATGTCCAATTTTGTGTAACACGTGAGATTTTTGCGGAACGAACGCATCTAAATATGATAATTCTTTTTTTTTATGGTTATTGTCAGGACAAGATTTATCCAACAGAATATTTAAGGAATAGTAGTATGGAAATTTTGATAATTCTGAATGTTGTGCGAATGAAAACCAAAGATGAACCTTCACAAAATCGATCTCTCCAAATCCATACACGATCGATCATTCAAAGTCGAAATAACTCAGTTTCAGATCTTCCATTCAGAAAATTATCCAATATTTTGAATTGATATGGTTCATATCGTTGTTCAATTTATAGTACTTGATATATGTAGATGTAGGCAGACTGTAGGTACTATATTTGGAAAAGGATGAAATATTTCTTAGGAAACATAAAAAAAATATTTCCTTTCTTCTCAGGATACATTTACTAAGTCATATTCATTTCATATAGGTGATTGGTAATGTCATAAATGAAATCTAATTGTATGTATATATACTGTTCTAAATATAAAAAATATGTCGAACATATATTTCTCTGTGGTGACCCCAATGTCGATTATCTGCAGGTAAGTTCAAATCGGAGAGAACTTCAGGATTATTTATTCGACTAGTTCTGATTATTATTACTTCATCACATTCATCACGGGTTTGTACCAATATATAAGGCCATATACCTCCTTCACAAAGATCTATTATATTGTTATTAATGTTGACTTGAAAAATTGTAGGTAAAACTGATGTAGAGGGTCATCCAAAAAACGCGCCTACATGTTTCTTTTAAATGATACAGAAACTATTTGCAATTTTATCAAGCTGTTTTTTTCAATTAAAAGTATGATCCATTACAATTATAAATGGAATAGAATATCTTTCAAATGCCCACCACGACTGCGTCTGCAGGCCTCAATACAAATATTCAATCCAATTTGGTGATTTAACTGGATTTTTTCATTGACAATATCAAAGTTCGATTGTCATATCAATGTCCTAGGGATATTACTACAGATAATGTTGAATTAGAGAAATGGAATTATTTTTATGGATAGTGAATTGATTCTTAGAATTCTCAATATTTTGCAGAATTCTGAATTCTCAGTTCGGTAATATATCATATATCCATTCTTCTTTTGTGAAAAGATTTATCTTTGACCGTCGGAATTCGACGTTTCAAAATGATAATGATAATCTTATGCATGCATTTTCCGAATTATCATCATTATGCAAGAAACAGACAATTAAAATAAAGTTTATCTAGGAGTCATGAAAAATATATACTACGCATACCGAAGAAAATAAAACATACAGATATCTTCCATTTTTTAAAGAAGGTCTTAAAGTGGGGTATTTGAATGTCCATGATTCAAAAGTGCTCTTGTAGAGCTACACTTTAGTTCTCCCAGATATAATCCTTCTTTCTAGTCTAGTGCCTTATCCACAACACAATGTAAGTTAAAGTTTAATTTTTCAATTATGATTAATGAATTTCTCGGATCTCTCGTGAATTAGTTTACTGTGAAATTCAAGTGACTATGAATAGAACGCTTGAACTAAGAAGAGCTTTTTTCTTCCATTGTTGCAGATGATCATTTCAAATATTAAATATACCTGATTTCTACTTCAACGATAGTCAAAATAATTCCTAAAATCTTTTGGATATGCCTGATCGTATTCATAATATTCACAACTCCAATCAAAATGACGGACCTTCTACCTTGCACGGAAAACGTCACACCTCAGGATGAACAAAAGGCAGCGGACATCATAAGGGATTCGACACCTCCAGGATACACATTTATTGACGTGCGACCAGAAGTAAGATTGGGTTGAAATCCGCATAGGTGGATTGTTATATTTACATAAAATTCAGGAGGATGATTCTGGATGTCGAGCAATGCATTATCAGAAACAGCAATTCAGAAGACTCAACCCGCAAGGTTCGGATTTGTCTTCGGTTAGAATCAGTCCTAGGACATTGAAATAATTATCGCAGGAATTTGGTCAAATTTAATTCATTATCCTCTTAATACATTGCCAACGTTTCGAATCAGTTGTGATTCTTTCTCTAGGCTCGTATCTCATTGGATTGAATATCGTACATTTTTTAAAAATAATCGTCTGAGTAATTCTCGTTTCAATTTCAATTCAATTTTCTTCAGGTGTTTTAACAACACATGAAGCATTTTCAAAACACCTAAAGAAAATTGAATTGAAATGGAAACGAGAATTACTCAGAAAATTATTTTAATAAAATTGACGATATTCAATCCAATGAGATACGGGCCTTGAGAAAGAATCACAACTGATTCGAAATGTTGGCAATGTATCAAGAGGATAATGAATTAAATTTGTCCAAATTTCTGCAATCATTATTTTAATATTTATAACATGGACGTCACCAATAATCAAAACATTCCTAGGACTTCGGGAAAAACTGTAGAAGTGGAATACCTACCTGGTGAATTGCTTCTGTATGAAGTTGTCCCAAAGAAGGAGAAGAAGTACTGAGTGCTCCATAAGAGGCTACACAAGGGAATCTGGGATATGTAGTAAATGATTTTTTTTCAATTGAAAAATTTAAGCTTATAATACAAAATTTCAAGTTGATTACATGTATTTTGAAAATAATTTTATTTGGATTATGTTGATACACACATTCATTGGGAACAATTATGAATATAGTTATTAATGATACGATCCAGTTATATTATCAGGCTATTCCATCGGATATGATGTTCTGTAATATTTATATGGTGAATTTATTACTTTTCTGGTATTGATATTTGAAATTATTGTAGTTTGTGGATAAGAAATGAAGGATCATGTAATCGAAACGTTCTTATTGCATCTCATTTCATCTCATCAATCACTAAATTTTAAATGTTGGTACACTTTTTGGATATACAGACATTTCAGTACAATTCTACGTATAACAATCCAATATAATATAACATTGATAATGTTGAATTAGAGAAATGGATTTATTTTTATTGATATTGAAATACACACTTTAAAAAGAATTGATTCTTAGAACTCTCAACATTTTGCAGAATTCTGAATTCTCAGTTCCATCCATTCTTCTTTTGTGAAACGATTCATCTTTGACGGTCGGAATGTTTTTTCAATCTGGGAAATGTAGTTAATGATTATGTAATATACATTTGAGTAATTTCGAAAAAAATTGAGAAAATTTCGATTGAAAACCAGAAAAAAACAAAATTAATTCAGTTTTGAACATTGGTGTGATGGAAAAATAAAACTGTATATTGCATGAATACAGGCTTACTAAATAGACACCTTTTCTTGCAAGATCTAGAAAAGGCTCCAATTCATTTCCGAATTTTTATTGAGTTGATAATACACGGCTAAACTGGAAATATCGGACTGAAATTTCAATCTCATTCAGACTTTCTATGATACAGAACATAAATTATCGAAGGAGATTCAACAATCATGAGAAATTTTTTGGTAAACGAGGTTTAAGCTTACGTGAAAATTATTTTGCGAAGAAAATGAAAAGCTATTTCCTTGTTCAGCTCTGAATAGTGTTTATTTCATTTAAAATTTCAAAAGTTTTAAAAAAACTAAACACTAATTGAACGCATTATCAAAATATTAGATGACTGAATATTGGTTATTGAGTTAATTTTCTTATATTAGGTGCCTATAGAATCATAAGGAATTGGCAAAAATCCATTTACAAAAGTTTTTATTGTCAATAGATACAGAATAAAAAACTAGAATTAATCAAAAAAAAATCTTCAAATGAAGTAGGTATATGTCTGACAGAAGAAAAGTGAGGAATACATATTTATCTTACATCATGTAATCACAGAAATTCGAAATAGTAGGTTTAGTAGGAATATCATAACCTGTTTTCAAGTCAACCTATAAGTATTATACACGAAAGTCTTGATCTGTAGCCAATTTTTACTCTCAAATTTATCCAAATATTTTTCCCTGAATTCTAAGCATTCTCCCTTTCTTGGCGGAATTTTGTTCTTTATATGTTTTTTGAAGTATTGAAGCATTACACCTTTTTGAGTTTTATTCCATGATCCTCGAATAGATTTACTTTCATCATTTTTGGATCCGCTTACCAAAATATTACTATGGACTATGACTTCTGAACTCTCTTGAATCTCTTCTATCGAATCTGTAAACGAAAAAGTTGAATCTAAATAGCAAAAATACTGAATAAAATTTGCTATTTTTACCAAGAGCAGGCTGTGGTGAAGGTTCATGAGGATTTGTAGGAAAATTTTCGTCTTCCCTCCAATTTCCTAATTCAAAATCTATTTCATCGATTGTCTTTCCTTGTTCTTCCGTACTTATACCTCTTTCCATGGTCATCAAAAGTAATTTAGCCACTTTTGATGTTTGAAATAATTCTTGAGGTAACCTGGAATCGGATTCATTTATATCAAACGAAAAAGTATACCTATTCAATCTAACCTATAAAACTCTTCATGTGTTTTTTTGGTATGACCCATAAATTTCGCAATTTGTTCCATTTCGACTTCGCTCAAATTCAAAATTTGTAGTACTGTGGCAATTTGTTTCCTGAGTCGGGACGATGTTAGAGTCTCTGGATTTTCGGCACCGCATGATTTAGCATACTTCCTCAATATACTTGGTCCATCGATCCATTTTGATTGACTTCCAGCTAAAGCGAATAAGAAGGGATTTTCTCGTGGTACTAAGGTCGTTTCTTTCCGGACTTGGAGCAAAATAGTGATATAATCTTGAATTTTTTTTGGAAAGAGTAGTGGAACAGCTCGGCTTCCTTTTCCAATAGTTACTATTCTTTTGAAGAATTTTGTCATTTGTTTTTCGGACTCTGTTAAAACATCTAGACAATCATTATTTTTATACTCTTTATTATATGCATCAATTTTAGTGTATTGAACATCTCCAACTCTCTTGCGATTAATAGAAATAGTGAGTACCAATACTGCTTCCGATAGACGTTTGAAAGCTACTAGATTATTTTCATCAGATTGTAGATCATTTTTAGCTTGTTCTGCAATTTCGTAGCAATACTTATTGAATAAAATGAGATCTTTGGTGATAGGGAGTCTCTGCATATTTGTTGAATGTTTTTCAGTTAGATCTTTCAGGGCTAAACTACCCATTTCAAATTTCCAATTCGATTCGACTAAACTTTTTAAATTTCTTATATCTTTCAATGTTTCACATTGGTCATCAGTTTTAATCAATGAACTTTTCATAAGAACCAAGGATTCAGCTGTCGAACAAACTTGTACCAATATTGTTCTGAAATGTAAAGCGAGTGAGGGTGCTCTAAAACTTTTTGTTGTCTCATTATATCCAGCTATTATTCTCGCAGCTGAAACAAATTTTTGAAAATGTTCAGGTTTCAGAGATTCTAAAATAGAATTGAGTCCGTAAACATCTTTCAATTGAATTAAAAGTCGTCCTAATTCTCGTAATTTATTACTCACTAAATGTTTTATATGAGGTCTTTTGTGTTGCTTCAAATAATTCTCAGCATATTGACAAGCAATAGGATCTTTCATGCCTTCTAGAGCAATTCGATCGACATGCATACTACCAAAAACTTCCTTTTTCAAACGTAATCTATTCAAGTAATTCTTTTTCGATTCATCAAATGCAAGCATCATTAATCCTTCATTGCAATATCTTTCTCCATGATTCATTCTCTCACCTCGCATTCCACAAATTTTAATATGTTTTCTTAAAGAATTTTTTTATATAATCCTTTACAGAATTTACAAGGAATAAAATTTAGATTGCCGGCTGTCAATGTTGAGGGTCTCTGTACAGCCCTTATAGTATTTTCCGTGAAAAGACTGAAATTACCATCTTTCTCAACAAACTTATCAATTTCTTTCTATTTGGATGATTTTTGGGAAATTTCAAAATTTGTTTCACACTTTCCTCCTCAGAATGATTCCGAAAAAGATGTCTCGAAAAATTTGTGACATCGTTACTACAGATGATACAGCGATCCCTTTTATCCCATACACGAGTTTTTCTTCTACTCATTTCAATTGAGTATTCACCTTTCTGTAATAATTGTGAACGTGAAATTATTGATAATAATTAATTAATTAATTAATTAATTATTGAAAGACCTATCGGTCAGTGATAAAAAGTGATGTTATTTTGTGTAGATATTTTACTACTCGTACTTGATAAATTTTTGATCAGGAAATATAATTGATTAAGTACATTAATGTTACCTAACAACAAACCACACAGATAATGGAAATAACCCAAATAATTTTCTGTAGTCAGTTATATTTTCTGATCAAAAATTTATTGAGTACGAGTAGTACCTCCAATAACTATATAAAATAACGTGATTAGTTATCACTGACTACCTAACTGAATGCACAACTCACCAATACAGAGACTGGTGCTCTCTTTTCTTCCCGACTCGGTGCACAAAATTCCTCATCCTCATTCAGATTTCCTTCAATATCTCCTTCGTCTCCTGCACTTTCAGTAAGTACACATCTCTGTTCCATATTACCCTCAATATTTGGATTTTCATTTGCCGAACTAGATTCTGATGATCTAGATGATTTTGTAAATGACTGAGGGGATGACCTTGTGCCGGAAGAAGAAATTGATAATAATTCCTAAGAACTGGAGGAAGATGATTCCAAAGGAGCCTGAAAAAAATGCTTTCTACAAAAAATAACTTACGCATATTGAATTACCTACCACAAGACCGTCCGATTCTTTTTCTTTCGTTTCCTCATTTTTCTTCGTGGACATCTTGGAGGAAATCTATAATACATATTAGGTTAAATTCAATTTTCTCTACATCCAATCAGAACTCACCTCATTTTTTTTTTCCAACAGGCCTAGAATTTCTCCATAATTTGAAATTATGCCATGGATCCTCTGTGTCTTCCTTGAAATCATAATTTTTTGCCACTGAAAATAATGAAAGTTGAAAATACTGTTGAGAATGATTTTATTATATAATTGAGTTACCTGTTGATTCATCACTTTCAATTCTGTGTGCTCCAGCTAATTCAATTATTTTCTGGCTTCGTGTTGATCGGAAGAATTTTTTGTCAGAGGACATTGTTGAAACGCTGGAATTATATCTCCTATTACTTCTCTTACCCTTTTTTTTCTGACAGATGGTAGAACCCATCAAAATAGGTCATTTTGTCAAACATTATTATGCAAAATATTCAATTTAAAAAAAACAAACAAAAAATACCCTGTATATTATATGTAGGGGAGACCGGGGACAAACGTAACGGCGGGTCGAAAGTAACAAACGCCCTCTAGATCAAACGAATACTGGGATCGCCGCTAGATATCGCTAGGAGTTGAACAATAACACTCCGTCCGTTTACATTCAGTAACTGCGCATTCCCGTCGCCATATGTTTGTGTCAGAGGACCTGAAGTGATTTCACCATTCAAAAGTAAGTCTTTCCATATTTATTCATTAAGTGATTGAGTACTGATAAAATCATCGTATTGATTTGAAAATTTGCACATTAGTTCTTTGTTAGATTGTGTTCTAATTGTTCTTATTGATGTTTATCCAAAACCTTCCGTTTTTGTGTGGGCATTCTTGAATTAGTAAAAACCTGGTTGGGTACAAAAGTAACACAGCACTATGGGGGCAAAAGTAACATGTTACTTTCGCCCCCTTAGTGTTACTGTTGCCCCCATAATATTACAAATACGATTCCCTTACTTTTCATTTCCATGATACAGTTTTATTTCAACAGGATGCCACGACAGCGTGTAAGAAAAACTTCCCGTGGAACCAAAGGCATGGAGGTATATAAAAAGGCTGCTGAAGAACACGTCAGAGATAAAAGTTCAATAAGATCCCTGGCAAAGAAATATAATGTTTGCCATGTGACATTGTCAAGGTAAATCAAGAAGGAAATACCACTGCAATAGTTGGCTACCGTTGCGTCAACCGTGTGTTCACTGTCGATGAAAAAAAGGTACTTCAAGACTATTTACTTGAATGCTCCAGAGTTTATTTTGGACTAGCCCCAACTGAAGTGCGAAAGCTGGCCTACGAGTGGGAAGTAAAAAATGGTAAAAAATTTCCAGAAAAATGGCATGAGAACCGAACAGAAGGAAAAGAATGGTTTGCTGGTTTTTCGAACCGACATTCGACCCTCTCGTTGAGATGTCCTCAAGCAACAAGCCTGTCTCGAGCATCGAGCTTCAATTCATTCAATGTCAATAAGTTTTTTGATAACCTAGAGGACGTAAGAAACGGAAGACAGCAATTTTGACTGATACTCCCGAGAAGAACGCTATCGAGGAGGAATATAAGGAGAGACAGAGAGCCAAGCGAACGATTTTGAAATCTGAAATCGGTAATCACACGAAAGGGAAAGCGAAAGGCAAAGGAAAAGAAAATAAATTAAAAAAGGCAACTGTAGAAAAAGAAAACATTGAAAAAAGTATTTCATCTGATGAGGATGATTGCTTTTGCCTCGTTTGTTTGGAGCCTTTTAGCAATAGCATGCACAACGAGCAGTGGATAGAGTGCAAAAATTGGTTGCATGCGGCTTGCATTAACGATGATGTACATTATACATGTCAAAACTGTGAATCAGAATGAGAACAAAATTGTTCTCACTAAACTCGATCATATGATTGATACATACAGAGAGAAGTCTGAGTTTGTTTTGTTTTTATTGTTTATCTCTATAAAATGTTTGATTTGAATGTTATTGTTGAGAATAAATATATATTTTTGTAAAATTTACTTTGAATAAATCTTAAATTATTTCAACACTGCATTTTATATTCATTTATATAACTCTAGATTATGTTACTTTCGACCCACTCCTTGTTACTTTCGACCTGACCTAAGGGTCGGAAGTAACAATTTTCAATTTTTTTTCAGATCGCTATAACTCGTAACAATTGGAAGATATTAAAAAAACTCCAATACATATTAGTAGAGAAGAGTTGAAATTTTTATCTAGTAAAGTTCATTTCATCCTTAATGTGATAAACAGCTAGAAAAAACAGTTAGAGTACAAAATGTTACTTTTGTACCTGGTCTCCCCTACCTACCTAACTATAATATATCGAAATATATGCAATAAGCCACTCACTTGTCTCGAAGGAAGTTAATCGTTCATATGACCGTACATACCTTGGATCTCGCAGTCAAGCCAAATATAAGCAAGTTGAGATCACTTATCGCATGCTAATTCCATTCACGAAACCCAATTCAGCTTAATCGTTAATTTGAATTATCGATAACCTGACCTAACTTAACCCAACTCAGCTTAATCGTAAATTTCAATTATCGATATTATAGGTACATGAGAATAATGATTCTGTTCTACTCACTAAGCTTCATAGGTATCATTATTATGAAATCATTCCAATTAAGCTAACTTTCGGCCATTTTTCAGGTATTGTAAGAAAAACTGAATTGAAGATTTATACTGAAAGTAAGCATAATGGAAATGCACATCTAACATAACTTCTTCGCCATGGCGAAGAAGTTATTGATATACCTATTCTTATTTCTAGATCTAAAACCATTAAGAATGAATTATGTGCGCAAGAACGCTGCAAACTTTTGAATTTCAAAGATATCCTAATTATCTATATTTCATTTCTTATCCACAAACTACAATAATTTCAAATATCAATACCAGAAAAGTAATGAATTCACCATATAAATATTACAGAACATCATATCCGATGAAATAGCCTGATAATATAACTGGATCGTATCATTAATAACTATATTCATAATTGTTCCCAATATTGGAATGTGTGTATCAACATAATCCAAATAAAATTATTTTCAAAATACATGTAACTAACTTGAAATTTTGTATTATAAGCTTAAATTTTTCAATTGAAAAAAAAATCATTTACTACATATCCCAGATTCCCTTGTGTAGCCTCTTATGGAGCACTCAGTACTTCTACTCCTTCTTTGGGACAACTTCATACAGAAGCAATTCACCAGGTATTCCACTTCTACAGTTTTTCCCGAAGTCCTAGGAATGATTCTAACCGACGACAAATCAGAACCTTGCGGAACGAGTCTTCTGAATTGCTGTTTCTGATAATGCATTGCTCGACATCCAGTTTCGTAGGCTCCTGAATTTTCTGTAAATATACCAATCCACCTATGCGGATTTCTGCCCAATCTTACTTCTGGTCGAACCCCAATAAATGTGTATCCTGGAGGTGTCGAATCCCTTATGATGCACGCTGCCTTTTGTTCATCCTGAGGTGTGACGTTTTCCGTGCAAGGTAGAAGGTGCGTCATTTTGATTGGAGTTGTGAATATTATTAAAACGATCAGGCATATCCAAGAGATTTTAGAAATTATCATCTGCAATAATGAAAGAAAATACTTTTCTACAAAAAAAATTGAAATTGGATAAATAGCTCTATTCATTCCAAGGGCGTAGAAGGGGAGGGGGGTTGGTGTCAAAACCCCTCGCAATAAAATCTAGAAACCTAAATCAGAATAGATAATATATTTGATATAAGTATTTGATTTTAGGGAAGAAATCAAAACTCTCCTTACTACATCCTTGATTCATTCACTTGAATTTAACAGCAACCTAATTAGAAAAATAAATTTTAAATTACATTGCGTTGTAAAAAGGCACTAGAAAGAAGGATTGTATCTGGGAGAACTAAAGTGTAGAACTACAAGAGCACTTTTGAATCATGGACATTTATAAACCTCAATTTAAGACCTTTAAAAAATAGAAGATATGTTTTATTTTCTTTGGATTGCGTAGTTTATTTTTTTCATGACTCCTAGATAAACTTTAGTTTTATTTGTCTGTTTTTTGCGAAAATGATGATAATTCGGAAAATAAATGCATAAGATTATCATTATCATTTTGAAACGTCGACTTCCGACAGTCAAAAATAAATCTTTTCACAAACGAAGAATGGATATATTACCGAACTGAGAATTCAGAATTCTGCAAAATATTGAGAATTCTAAGAATCAATACATTATCCATAAAAATAATTCCATTTCTCTAATTCAACATTCTCAGTAGCAATATCCCTAGGACATTGATATGACAATCGAAAGCTTGTTCATCGGTAACGAACTTGAGATATTTATCATAAAATTATGAGGAATATGTCAATGTCCTAGGGATATTCGGAAGAAAATTTTTTGACAAAAAATTTATATCTCAACACTGGACTTATGATTACATGGATCTACTTGTAGTTTTTTTCCTGATTTTAACGCCGGCATTGAACATTCGTATTGCCAAATAGTATCATTTTGAAAACTATTCGGAAGGAAGTTCTCAAATTCAATCATTTTGTCATAATTATGGTTATCATAGAGAAAGACTTATTCTTAGTCTATGATACCTAGTGATTGATTATTGCATAGTATATATTATAATGTTATTACTAATGTAATGTTGACATCATTGGGTGAAATTTTTCCATAAAAGATTGATTGGTCCTTAGAGCTGTCAAACAATTTTCGGAGTTATATTATTTTGGTTTGTTATACGAAGAATTGAATTGAAATATTATATGTATAAATATCCGAAAAGTGTACCAACACTTAAAATTCAGTATAAAACTTGTTGAAGATTATTCACAAGTTATAAATTTATTGTACAAAATATAATTTCCTAAAGTGGTCTCTAATAACCCAACTGGTTGATGAGACCTGAAACTTTCAAATGAAAAAAAATTCAATTTAGTGATTGATGAGATGTCAATCAATAAGAACGTTTAGATAACATTATCATTCATTTCTTATGCACAAACTGAAAATCATTTCAAATACCAGAAAAGTGAAAAATTCACCATACAAATATTACAGAACATCCTGTCAGATGAAATAGCTCGATAATATAATTGGATCATATCATTAATAAGTATCTTAATAATTCAAACGGGTTTATTATCAGTAGTAATATCCCTAGGACATTGGTAATAGACAAGATAATTTTATGACCATCGAAAACTCGTTGTAACAGCCCGAAGCCGAAGGCTGAGGGCTGTTGCCAAGCAAAGAGCTTGAGATATTTGTCATAAAATTATTGGGCATTTGTCAATGTCCGAGGGATATTCGGCAGAAAATTTTTTGACAAAAAAATAAAAGTGCAATTAGTATAATTCAACTCAACATTATATTTGTTGCTGTTCTCTTGTATAAAAGATATATTAATCTAATTAATTTAGTGATTGATGAGATGTTAATCAATAAGAATGTTTAGATTACATGATTGCTAACATTATCAATGTTATATTATATTGGTTTGTTATACGTAGAATTGAACTGAAATTTCTGTATATCCAAAAAGGGTACCAACATTTAAAATTTAGTGATTGATGAGATGTAATGAGCTGCAATAAGAACGTTTCGATTACATGATCCTTTATTTCTTATCCACAAACTACAATCATTTCAAATATCATTATCAGAAAAGTAAAAAATTCACCAAATAAATATTACAGAACATCATATCAGATGAAATAGCCTGATAATATAATTGGATTTAATGACTATCTTCATAATCGTTCCCAATATAGGAATGTATGTATCAACATAATACAAATAAGATTATTTTCAAAAAAAATGTAACTCACTTGAAATTTAGTATTATAAGTTTTAACTTTTCAATTGAAAAAAATCATTTACTCTATTTCCCATTTACTCTATTTCCCAGATTCCCTTGTATAACCTCCTATGTGGCACTTAGTACTTCTTCTCCTTCTTTGGGACAACTTCATACAGAAGCAATTCACCAGGTATTCCACTTCTACAGTTTTTCCGGAAGTCCTAGGAATGATTCTAACCGAAGACAAATCCGAACCTTGCGGGAAGAGTCTTCTGAATTGCTGTTTATGATAATGCATTGCTTGACATCGAGTTTCATAGGTTCCCGAATTTTCTGTAAATATACCAATCCACCTATGCGGATTTCTACCCAATCTTACTTCTGGTCGAACGTCAATAAATGTGTATCCTGGAGGTGTCGAATCCCTGATGATGTCCGCTGCCTTTTGTTCATCCTGAGGTGTGACGTTTTCCGTGCAAGGTAGAAGATTCGACATCTTGACTAACGTTGAAGTAGAAATCATATATGTTTGATATTTGAAATGATCATCTGCAACAATGGAAGAAAATAGCTCTTCTTAGTTCAAGCGTTCTATTCATAGTCACTTGAATTTCACAGTAAACTAATTGACGAGAGATTCAAGAAATTCATTAATCTTAATTGAAAAATTAAACTTTAACTTACATTGTGTTGTGGATAAGGCACAAGAAACAAGGTCTTCTGCGAGAGCAAAAGTGTGAGAACTGCAAGGATCTATATCATGCCTATTTATTCACTCTGGATCTACCCCACTTCTAAACAACTCCTTGTTTACAAAATAATTCAAGGTAAAATGGACTGAAATGCCATAGATATCTTCTATTTTCTTCGAATTGCGTGGTTTATATTACATCTCTTCCCGAGATGAACGAGTATACTCACATAAATATTATTTATTTAAATCTCTCAACATATGCCTGAATATGACCCTATGGGAGGGTCGAAACGTAAGTCGCTATTATAAATATAAAGCTTGGAGCAGACACGAAAGTTTCTTCTCCTTCTACATTATCAAAAAACCTCCAATGAATAAGATGGATAACAAATCTGATAAATATTATTGAACTACCTACTTCAGTTACCGATTACTTTTTATTAAATAAATAATATCATCATCTTTTAAAAAATTTCAGAATAATACTGTCATATAGTTTGCAATTTGCAATTTGCAACGATGTTTGATTGTGGACGATTAATAATTTTAGAAATCTGTTTAGAAGGCACATCTACTGAAATCACATTCTACACGAATTCAAGTAAATTTTTTATCGATACCTCGATATGCCTTGAAAATAAATCACTCAATTTCAATCATGAATATCCTACTCTAGTTATACAACAGGATTTTCATTGTTATTACTACTAAGCTCAGAGTATTATTGAATGTCGCAATTTCACGATTAAAAAAAGGTCATCAGTTAAACCAAACTAGAGTTCATCGTGATTTATACTTAGATTTTCAAAAACCCACACAATGTGAATGGCATCCAAGAAAGAAAGTGATGAAAAACTATCAATTTTTTTGGTTTACTAACAATATAGATTAACCTTCTTTTATTTGTCAATTTCTTGATACATACAGGGTGACTGGTTACGTAAGGGACAACGGCTAAGTGGAGATAGAGGACCTTAAACTGAATAAGGATTAGCGGTTTAAATGCCCCAAAAGGGTATTTTTTGAAAAAATGCTAAAACTATGAACTACCATATCTTCGTCAATATGGCAAGTTTTTCGCTGATATTTGACAAGATTGTTACTATTCATATTCTTCTTCAGATTGAAAAAATATATATATAAAAAGCAGGCCCGTATTCTGAAATTTCAATTTATGTGTCAGGAGAAAATATCACCCGGTATATGAGATTTTAAAAAAATCAAATACAAATTTGAAAAGAGCGAGTGATATTATTCACCTAACACGTAAATTGCAATTTTTTGATAATGGGAGTTTATAATTTTAGCAGTTTTACAGAAAAAAATCTATATCTCTGAAACCAATATCCTTTTGGGACATTTGAACCCCCAATCCTCATTTAGTTTGAGGTCCTCTATCTCCACTTAGCCGTTCTCCCTTACGTAACCAGTCACCCTGTGTATAAGAATTTCGACTGGAACTGAGATTTCGGTATTCTGCAAAATATCAAACATTCGAATACATATTATAAGAATAGGAATCTTTCAGACCAAATTAATTACTGAATAATATATAGATTATGATTTCCATTTGAAGTGATAAAAGAATATTTCTACTCTCGACATTCCAAATTGGAAAATTTGAAATATTTTAGGGAGTAAAATCTAAAAAAAGCTAATGAGAGTTTTCTGAAGTAGATATATCCCATTTGTTGAAAATTAATTCGAACGGAATTCAACCAACTAGATATCCTATAGTTAAAAATATTTACATCATTCCTTCGCGAACACGATAAGGATATTTATAAATAATTGTATCTCACTACGCGGCAGAGCATTGATTGGACGTTGCCAGATTGAACATATTTATTCCTTAGGAATTCGACTCGACATACAGACAGCGATTTTGGAGACGCCTATGTGCGGACCGAGGAACTAGAACTGTATAAAAAATAGATAAATAGCAGCACAGCGAGGTCCGACCGAAAATTCAGAAAATGAGTGAAATATGCTAAGTCCACACACAGCTACCCATATACACGCGAAAAAAGATGAGATCCAAAATGGATCTCACAGTGCCAAACGGATCTCAACCTGCCTAAAAAACTTCATGAATGGATCTCGTTCTGGTCGGAATATATATATATATATATCATTATTCGTAATATTTCACTTTTTATGTGGACCAGCCTGTATATCGTCAGGGGTCAGGAAAACACCATCTTCAGCAAAAGTTACATAATAGAATCACGTAAAATGATGAAAAATTTGTCACAGACCAGTTCTATACTTTTATGTTTTATGTATTGTATTATGTTAGCTCTCAATTTCAAAAGAATATATATATATATATATATACCGGGATGAATCAGTTAAACGAGTACAAGCGTTACGTACGGTTCGTAGAATGCATCCCTATGCCAGAAAAATTTTCCGAAAATATTTTCATAGTGGAATTTTGAAAAGTGTGATTTTATACGACGAAAAGTGCACGAGTAAAAAATTTTACGGGTGTTATACGAAAAGTGCGCGTGTAAAAAATTGAATAGTGAGTGTATGAGGTGGATATCGAACAGTGTATTGTGGCACTTAACCAGAAAGGATTTTTTCATAATAAAACAGCAAGAAAATCGAGTGAGTTTAACTGCATAAAATTGGAAACAGAAAAGGTAGGTGCCTTTCTAATTTCAATACGGAAAAATTATAATTTCAATATTTTCATTTCGGAAAATTTATTACTGTCTTGTTGAGATACTGAGCCACCTTTATCACAGAACAAATAAAATATTTCTCTTATTATCCCTAATTTCAGCTTTAGCTATTACTCATATTCTAGTCCTTAATTTTTTAGAATTCTTCAGTTTCAACTAGCGTACAGACCCACAATCCACATGGTCAAAAATTTTCGAACTCAAATTTTTTACTACATTTCGAGATTTCTGTTGATAGTTTCGATCCTGCGGTATTATCGAACTAACAGTGGAATTTTTTCTCCTCATCATCATCAATAGCCAGTAAATATTTGGGATGATTATAAATTATAAACTAATGTTTAAAATCAATCAATTTTGGTGATTTTAGTCGAATTATTTTCGAGTTTTTCGATTCAAACATTCTTTCGAAAACACGTTGGCACAAAATTATTCGAAATGAGTTTTTTGTTTATTCATATTTTGGATAGTTTATTATTACTGAAATAAATTCCAAACTTTTCCTATCATTTTTATTAAAAGCAGATACACATATCAACTCTCAGTCATATCCTCTCATCATAGTTCTCAATATTCAATCAAAATACCTAATTGAAAAAAGTTATGCCCCTTCACGATATTTTTAGAATTTTTTCGACATTCTTGACGGTGAAATATCATGGGAATGCGTTTGAAATTGGTGCATGAAGAATGATAATTCTTTATGCTAATGAATTATCAATGGTTGATTTCCGTTAAAACTTTCGAATTGTCGATCGTGATTTTATTTGGGTATTTTAATTTGCTATATATTTTTTTGGATTAAAAAGGCATAAATTGCATAAGTGGTCTCCAACGTAGAACATTTTCTTTCCAGCGTAAAGTTATGTCAGTCGAGCTTGAAACACTTACAGTTGATTTTTGGTTATATTTTTAAGGTAATAATCAATTCAATTATATTCATTTTTGTGAGTGAGATGGGATGAAAGAAAGTAAAGCAATAACTCACTTGATGAACTTGTGAGTTTTATAATTTGTAATCGATTTCGTGAAATGTGTCACGATTGAGAAGTAGATAATGTGAATTTCTGATCTGCTTTTGTGGATTCCGATGAACTTTTCATCAAACTTTTCATTCACTAATTAGTTTTCTTTGCTGGTTCGGAAATGTCTGGGAAATGAATTTCTTTTCGAACTTGTAATGATGGTGATGAAATTTCATCATATTCTCCTTGAACGAAATATTTTTGCTTAATTTTCCAGAAATTTAATGGAACGGACGCTTTCATAAGTTCATCAAGCAATAATGATAATTTCTTCGTTTCATTGTTTAACGAATTCAAATGTGGTATGATATAATTTTTATTTTGCCTTATATTCAGTTCGAAAAGATTTTCTCGAAATTTTCATTCCTTTTTGATTGTGCGATATAATTTTTTTATAGTGAGTTTTCGAAATAAAGGCAGATAATCAAAAAAACGAACAAATTCCACACCTGTTTATTAAGTTCAACTTCCATTATAGCGAAAATTAAAACATTTGGATTAGAAAATGTGCTGTTGCAATGCTAAATATTCTGCTAACGCAACTTACGTTTGTGAAGTGTTATTTGATTACACTTATAGCGGTTGTGACTTTTATCATACTTACAATTTTTCGTTATGGAAAATAACTCTAACTTTAATGCATCTTATGAATACAATATATTTGTGGGAGTCAATTTTGAATGGCACTCTGATATTCTCACGATCTGAATGATACCAATCAAGCAATACAGTCTATACTTTGATATCAGTGATAACACCAATTACATTTTTCTTGACTTTCATGTATCTTAAAGCCCAAAGGCGCTTATGATTAACAGCACACAATCACTTAATGAGATAGGAACTTTTCTGTTGAAGGCGTTGCGCTGACTAAAAGTTCTTGTCTCAATGAGTGATCATGTGCGTCAATCATATGTGCCTTTGGGCCTTTAGATACATAAAAGTCAAGAAAAATGTAATTAGTGTTATCACTGATGTCTAAGTATAGGCTGTATTATATTGCTTGGTTGGTATCATTCAGATGGTGGAAATATCAGAGTACTGTTTAAAATTCACCGAAAATGTAGTTAACTTCACGTTGTCCTTCATTATATTCCTGTAATGTCTCTTTCGTTATGGTTGCATATTCATTTTGTTGGAGTTCCAAGCACTACGGAAGCTAGTTTTTTTTCTAGTGTCGCTTGAATTAACTGAATTGGTGGTATATTTGTATGCCTACATAAAATTACTTCAACTCCCACAAATGATTTTCATGCTATGTGTGGAAGTAAGATTCATTTTTCCTCATGAAAAATTGTCAGTTAGCATTGCAACAGCACTTTCATCAGTGGATTGATTACAGAACGCTTTCGGATATTTTCAGGTTCAGAATAGTGTCAAACTAATAAAGAAACTAACAATCGGATTACCGTGACTACAACAACTAAATGGCTCTTGGCTTGAATGCACTCCAGGCCAAAATGCATATCTATTGAGCCAAGATTTCTTGAGTATTTGGCGTTTCGCTAACTGAATGTCCTCCAATGAAATTATAGCGTTGTGCTTAATGTATGTTTTGATACATTGAAAGTAAGTAGAATTCAATAACTGTTTCATTGAAGAACTCAAAGATCAGACTTGATGCAACTTTCAAGTTTGTCCAACATAATTCACAATTCAGCTGAGCTTAAAAAATTGACTACATTTTATTTGTTTGGTCTTCATTCATAACACTGCATACTGTTTATATTTAATGCTAACAAACACGGTGATAGCTATTGATATAATATGATATTAATCATCTATGCATTGTATTTTATGCTCTTCAGTATAATTTTTCACACTTAACGTGAAATCTTTTCATTACCTATTCATATGCGGCTTCAAAAATATTGCTGAATTTTCCAGCGCACAAGGTGTAGGCAGAATGTTATAACCAGAATAGCATAATTAGATATTTTAGAGGTGCAATGAAATTCTTCGTGAGGCTTGCCTTCGTTTCGGTGAATATTGAATAGCATTCTGATATTTTCACCTTTCAAACAATATCTAACATCCAATAAGACCTACAGTTTAATAGCAGTGATATTACTATTAAATGGGTCTTGACTTTTATGTTTTTCCAGTCCAACAGGCCCATATGGTTAACAGCACATAATCACTTAATGAGACAAGAACTTTTTTGTTGTAGGCGCTTCGCTGACTAAAGGTTTCTGTCTCAATAGGTGATCGTGTGCGTTTATTATATGTGCCGTTTGGACAGAAAGTACAGGGTGGGCCAAATTCGTCGTCTGCTGAAGTGTTCTAAGGAACTATAGCAGCTAAAGAAATCTGATGACACATTTCAGGCTCTTTTATATTGACTTATTCAAATATGAAAACATTTCCAAAATATCTTTCATAGATTTTGAGTTATGAATGAAAATTGAGAAATAGTCATTTTCAATGATGCTGAATAACTCGCTTGTTTGAATTCGGATCCGAAATTCGTGTTTACATGCTACAGGCACTCTTTAGAGGGTACTTCAAATAAAATATGATTGATTTTTCTAGTCTAGCCATTTTCGAGAAAAGAGTAGGATTTTTGATTCTTCAAATGTCAACTATGGGTAGACTGGTGTTACTATAACAACCGTTAAAAATGCATTATAATTCGTGAACTCCCCATAATTATGTGAACTCTTCATTCTGTGGTAGGAATCACCGAATGTAGAATAACTGTTTTTCCTGACCATAGATACGTTTAAATAAAGAATGAAAGAATTTCATGTGAATACTGATAAAAAAATCTATCTATTTTTTCTTTATATTTATAAAAAAATTAAAAAATCAGTACCTAATCATAAAAATATACCATCGCAAACCATGAGTATTATTTCCATAAAAGTATTTCATTAGGAATAATAAACAGATCGACTATTTCTTATTTCAAGAAAAACGATGACAAATTAAGCATAGTTACTTCAGCAATCGGTTATACCAATCATAGAAGTTCGAAAGATGATGCATAGTAATGTCGCTATGGTAACACAAGCCTACTTATAATTTCACAGTGAACTGAGAATCCGGTAAGGAGTATAATTTTCTTCTCATTCGAATATTGGCATGTGATACATTTTTGAAATCAGCAGAAATTTTTTAATCAGACTATAGTTCACATTTGAAAAATTTAAAATCCTATACTCTTCTCGAAAATCCCTAACTGAAAAAAATATATCATATTATATTTGAATTACCATTCAAAAAGTGCTTGTAGAATATAAAAACGGATTTCGAATCCGAGTTAAAACAAGCGGGTTAATCAAAATCATTGAAAATTTTTCAGTTTTCATTCATAACTCAAAAACTATGAAAGATAGGCCGGAACTATTTTCATATTTGAATTTTTTCATGAAAAAAGAGCCTGAAATTGCATTATCAGTTTTCTTTCAGCTGCTATAGCTCCCGAGACCCCTTCAGTAGGCAACGAATTCTGCCCATCCTGTACATAAGAGTCACGAACCATTTTATTGGTTCCATCACTGATATCGAACTGTAGATTTTATTGCTTGTTTGATATTAATTAGAAAGGGAAAATATCAAAATACGTTTCAATATTGACTCCGGATGTAGTAAGTCCCACGAAGCCTTTCATTTCTTCTCTGCACAATAACTCCTTATATTCAAATTATCAATTCACTGTCGAATAGCTTTGTTTCAATTTTAATCATTCCGCAAGCTAATTTTCTTTATTGAAGTATCACTTAAAATAACTTTTTCTGTTTATAACCTTCTCCTCACACCTTTATACTAGAAAAGATAGCATAACATCCTGAGAACTCATATAGATAAAGATATGTGATAAGAGGATCTTACGTTGGGTGGAAAGCATTATACTGTAGAGCACAAAAATACCTAGTATAGTAATAGATTTTAAAATCATATAGCGATATGCATTATTGTGTTGAAAGGCATGAGATAAAGACATCATACATTACTACAAGCAGTGAACAAGGAAAGTCATTTTCGTTATTGGAAACTTACCTGGTACAGCTGAATTCTGAATTATGTAGAACAAGTTCAAATGTTGAAAAGATTGCTTCAATGAAATGTTCATTCAAGTAATGGAACTGTGTGATCACTTCTTTTCACTTAATTAGGTTCCTTATTCTGGAACTCACTTGCGTCAATTTTTTTTCTCTCGTTTTACAGTTGTGTTTGTATTTCTTAAGTTTAGAGTTTATAGGTTATGTAACCTCAACTCTGTTATCTGGTGTAATGAAAATAATAATGATTTCACTAACTGTCAAGCCAGATAATACATACAGCAAATGTAACGTAATCACTTATTGGATAAGGATCCATGTTACTTTTGAATGTCCATATTTTATGAAACACTCTGTACGAATTGGCTGGTCAACGGGCTCAACCGGAGAATTTGGGTGCGGAACTCACCCTGAAAATTTTAAATCTTTAGGACAATCCCTTGGAAAGTTATGGTGTTCACGGCCGGCCGCGAGGCATCTCGAGCAGAATTGAATTTGACCACGGGGTCGTCATCAGGGGGTTAGATATCATTTGCAATTTTTACATTTGTATATTTTTCGGTTGGCCTGATGGTGGCCTGAAAGCCGAAATAGATAGCCAATAGATTTATTTTTGAAAAACGAAGTGTGCTATTTTATTCAAACCATATTGTTATTAAAAAAACTTTTTAGGTTTTCACTCCCAGTCTCTGAAAGAGAAATAATTAAAAATATTTCGGTTAATTATTTAATTGTCAGGACCAAATTGGTTTTGACAAAATTGTTGCCTGATAGTGAAACTAAAAAAGGAAATGAATGAAAAGGATAATGTAACGTTTCTGTGTCTATATGAGACTCCTTCTTCAGACGAAGTTGTGAATAAAATCTTTGGAATTGTGTATTTTTTCGTTTGAAGTCTAATTGACATTATCCCTTTCTTTTATTTTCCTTTTTAATTTCACTATTAGGCAACAATTTTTCAAAACCAATTTGCTTCTGACAAATTAGTGCAAGGATTTACGCAGGAGCATCTCATCTCAATTAAAATTTTTTTAATTATTTCTATTTCAGAGACTGGGAGTGAAAACCTTAACATTTTTTCTAAAAATCCTAGCAGATTGTATTTGAATCGATAAAAACGATATAGCACTTCTTCAAGTAGAACAAGCGCTCAAAAACAGATTTCGTTTTTCATAGTATAAGATGACGTTCGCTAAGTTTTCCTGAAAATCGAAACTAGTGCTTGATTTCGGACGAACTAATCTACAGTTAAAAAATCAATCTTATCGGTCTCAAAATAACACAATCGTGAAAAAACAGAATTCATCTATTCATTGAGTGAGTCAATTATTTTGCCGGTGAGTATATTTTATTTGGGATGACGTTAAGAAAATTGGTCATGCCTACAAGCTGATAACTTCAAAAAGCTCAGAGCCAACATTTAACGCGAAATAGCTGCCGTTTCGACAAAAAAATATGTTCGACTCATCGAAAATTGAGTCCAATGAATGACCATTCCAAAGGTGGTCATTTGAACAATATCGAATTCTATTCATAAATGTTCTGATAGGGAAATTATTGAGATATCCCGAAAGATTTGCGCTCAACCTAAAAAACAATAACGAAAAACAAAGCAAATAAATCAAATAGAAAAATTGATCTATGAGTTATGAGGATAAACTTGAATGGTTTTCAAAATATCTCCGACTTGACAAGATTGAATTATGACACAACGAATACGTGAGATATCAGTTTGGGTTTCATGTCCTGAGTCAGCACAAGGAAAACATCTAAACTGATGATATCAGTAAAATTGAATCACCGAAAAAAACTTTGTTCCCGTATCAGCACCAATACCAAGGTGCACATCCCACTAAATCGAAACTATCCTTTCTATCAAAAGAATAAATTCTGTTTTCCTTGAAGAAACACGCAGTTTATCTTCAACCTCGATGTTTTTCACGCCTACTGGGATCTACGAGCACGCAATCTCTCGTTTTCTGTTCAAAACAAGACACTAAATCGTTTCTCCTGGGCGTAAAACGATAAATAAGAAAATTAAGCGCCATGTTCAGAACGAGCATAGTTTGGAAAGTTTGTGGAGTCCTGACAAATTTTAATGTTTTTTTAGGGGTTGTTGATTACACCTACCTTTTCTGGCGCCGTTGTGGTATAGGAAGTCGTAGTGAATGTCTGTTATGTGCCAGAAATATCCTGAAACAAAAAAAGAGACTGTGAAAACATTACGTCGATTACGTCATACAAAATTGAAAAAACAAGAAGAACATTCTGAAATTGTACAATATCTTGTTTGCTACCAACATGCCTTCTAGGAGGACATTATTTTATTATTATTCCGAAATTGAATTCGATATTTAGCATGAAATACCACTTTTTAAATCTATTGGAGATGATAACCCTTCAATGGGGTCCTATAGAGGTCTTAGAAGAGCAGGAGATTCGAAAAATTATCACTTGGAATGCCAGACCCGGTTGAAAACACCCCCTAGCTCAGAGCATTAATTAAGTATTTTATATTTGAATATTGCAGGTTTTTATTTGAACAGTTTTAATTTCCAATTTTGTAAAAACGGCGAGACAGGATGTTTTCTACTGAGGTTTTTCCCTGAGCTCTGGTATCATACCCCGTTTTGCGCCAACCTCAGCTAGAGACTTTTTTGTTTCATGTATTGTATTTTGTTAGCTCTCATTTCGAAAGAATATATATAGTATGGATGACTAAACACAGCCATTTGTCGCTTATGGGTCGTTTACATTGAGATACTTTACAAGCTGCTACTGAGCGAATTTAGTAGCTGATTGTAAATTCGCTCAGTGTAATCCTGTTCACAAGCCAACAATCTGAGTGTAAAAAATCTGTGACTAAAGTTGGAAGCTGGGCTTCTTTACACGCTAAATCGCTGGCGTTTTAGCTTGTTGGCATGTAAAAAGCCCGTGTGTAATCACAGTTGATACTAAACAATCTGTGAATTCTCATCTACTCGGAAGTCCCTGGTTCTTAAATTTGAAAACGTATTTGACATTTATCTTAGATCCTTGATAATGATACAAACATAAACCTCATATGGATCAATAGAATGTTGGCTACTCAGCGAGTAGAAAGTTTTGTGTGTAATCATCACAATCTCGAAAGCTAATTCACTCGATTCTAAATTCGCTCAGTAGCAGCTTGTAAAGTATCTCAATGTAATCGACTCATTAGGTATTGCCCCTGATTCTCCAAAATGAAATCAATATAGTTTATGACACATTTATGTACAATTCTTCCAGTACTTCGCACGTTAGCGAAGAGTAGTTCAATGGAAATGCAAGATTTATAAAATATAGAGCTTGAGGTTATCTATGAAACAAATTATCTAATAAATGTCCACTACGGCTTTTCTGGAAATAACCCGTCTGAAGAATTTTTCGATACTTACCGTTTTTGAGCGCTAGTTTGACAAGGAGTTCTTCATTATTTTGTCCGTTTTTTTCCAATTTTGATCCGTTAATGGTCTCAAACGATGGGGTTCAACTTCATAATGACGAAACCGTGGTCAAATTGAATTCTGTTCGTGAGGCTGTCCAGCAGTGACCACGATAACTTTCGAAGGGACTGTCCTAGAGACTTGAGATTTTCACGGTTCGGTTTCTAAATGCCACGGTTAGGTTCAGAGTGTCTAAAAAAATGGTCCTTCAAAATTTATATTCCTCAATATCTCAGATGAAATGAAACCAATCTAAATGAAATTTTGCGGTAGCATGTAAGTTCTTATTATACCCCTCGTGCAGAATTTCATGGCCATAGTGTTAACAGAATCATAAAAAATTCAATTCAAATATTGAAAGAAGAATCTTTATATTTTCATAAGAAATTTTTACAAATGATTTTACAAATGAATTCTTCCATAGTGTGTTCTTCTGAGATTAAGAAATGAAAAATAAAATAAAACACACTATTTTTGTTTATTAAAATCTTCGGCTATCGATTTCGGAATTATTCCATCATCAGGCCAGCTGAAAGTATATAAATGTAGAACATGTATTTATTCAGGCGAGAGTATGCAACTTACTGTCTTGAATTAAAACGAACATAAACTGTTTAAAAACATTAAAAGTGGTCCTCCTCTGTCAGAATTGTTAAAATTTCTAAAAATCTAGTCAACCTTTATTATGAATATATCTATCTTGTGGGAATGTCAACTGAATATGAAACTAGGATATATGCGAAATGTGATATCTAATATGTTAACATATGTGGTCTATTGGTAGCGGGAATTTTTGAATTTTATATTTATTGTTGTTTTTTTAGGAATCTATGAGTTTGAAAATGCTTCTTCTGTCGAATTCTATATTATCATTAAGTAGAAATTGGTTTTCTTTATTTTCAAAATTTCTAGTTGTTCCAGTAATATAATTTTATGGTAGTTATTTTCTTTATGAAGTATTTTCAGATTATCTAATGTGATATGATGTCCGGTATCGTTTAAATGTGTGCCTAAAGCGGAATGGGGTTGATTTCTTTTGTGTTCTTTGAATCTTTTTTCTACATTACGAGTTGTCATTCCTATGTAAAATGAAGGGCAGTTTGTGCATGTTATTTCATAGACTCCGCTGGATTGTTCAAGTTTAGATTTCATTTTATTATTGATCAGTATATCTGCTATTGTTTTTGTCGTTTATTTGTTAGTGTATAATTGTATTTCTCTAAAGTATGCTTTAGTTTTTCATCTAGATCTTTGTAGATACGCCATACTACAAAGATCTAGATGAAAAACTAAAGCATACTTTAGAGAAATACAATTATACACTAACAAATAAACGACACAAAACAATAGCAGATATACTGATCAATAATAAAATGAAATCTAAACTTGAACAATCCAGCGGAGTCTATGAAATAACATGCACAAACTGCCCTTCATTTTACATAGGAATGACAACTCGTAATGTAGAAAAAAGATTCAAAGAACACAAAAGAAATCAACCCCATTCCGCTTTAGGCACACATTTAAACGATACCGGACATCATATCACATTAGATAATCTGAAAATACTTCATAAAGAAAATAACTACCATAAAATTATATTACTGGAACAACTAGAAATTTTGAAAAATAAAGAAACCAATTTCTACTTAATGATAATATAGAATTCGACAGAAGAAGCATTTTCAAACTCATAGATTCCTAAAAAACAACAATAAATATAAAATTCAAAAATTCCCGCTACCAATAGACCACATATGTTAACATATTAGATATCACATTTCGCATATATCCTAGTTTCATATTCAGTTGACATTCCCCAAGATAGATATATTCATAATAAAGGTTGACTAGATTTTTAGAAATTTTAACAATTCTGACAGAGGAGGACCACTTTTAATGTTTTTAAACAGTTTATGTTCGTTTTAATTCAAGACAGTAAGTTGCATACTCTCGCCTGAATAAATACATGTTCTACATTTATATACTTTCAGCTGGCCTGATGATGGAATTTCCGAAATCGATAGCCGAGATTTTAATAAACAAAATAGTGTGTTTTATTTTATTTTCATTTCTTAATTTCATAAGAAAATATGTGGATTTCATTCTATCAATGATGATTGATAAAATATGTCCACGCAAAATTGCAAGAGGATCGCATTATCTGAACCACGAAAAATTCAATTGGAATATTGAAAATATGAATCTTCATATTCCCATAACAAGATATGCGATGCGAGTAGAACTCATTTGGTAAACGAACAATGATATCCTTAATGTTCATGCAGAATATCAAGAGAATCGCATCATCTGAACCGCAAATAATGCAATTGAAATGAAGAATCTCTATATTTACATAGCAAGATATTCGATTCAAGTGGAATTCATATTCTTAATGAAAATTGATATGCTGGAGGTTCGTGCACAATCTCAAAGCGGATCGCATCATCAGAACCATAGAATTTAATTTTTTCAATTGTAGAGAGTTAACATATTTCACCTACCGAGTGGTCTCTTAAATTTTCTCAATACATGAGAAGGTATTTCAAAGATACTACGTCTAATTTCGGCTTTCAATGCTTCAATGAATGCAGGCTGATTGGAATGGGGCTGTGATTTCAGATAACTCCACAGCCAGAAGTCCAGAGGCGGTAAAACGCAAGAGATTGAAGGCAAATTCTGGTCACCAAATCAAGAAAGAAACGACTACTAGCAAAAACTTGCAACATCGTCAATATTGCGTTAGTTATATTTTGTAGGTATGCAGCAGATTATCTTGAGTAGTAATTCGCTTCAGAGTGGCTGTTGATCTCAAGAATATAATATCCATAGGCATTATTTTGAGTTGTCCCCTCTTATCTGTTGATGCAACGCGGGTATTCACTTGCCAGAAACGATTATAAGAGTCCTATTTGGTATAAAGCCTCGTGAATCTTGTCGTTCATGTTTCCAAAGGTATAAAATCCTGACCTTTCTATGTGTTTTCATTCTTAACTGTCTTCTATATATCTATCGAAATAAGTATATTCTGAAGAAATGTTCTGACTTCCCCAATAACAGTATTTAGCCCTAGATAACGAGACTTGTTTCAACACACGTCATTGCGGGACTATCGTGAATTTTACGACGGTCGACAAAACAATTCATTTTTCGAAATCTTTCGAGAAGACTCACGAAAAGTGCTGAAAATTCTACTTGAAAAAGAAAAATCAAAATAAATAAAAAATTTCGAATTCCTATCCATCATCACTGCATTTTTTGCCAATGTATCCGCGGTGCTCCCCACAATTCCATATGTCCACATTGTCCAAATAAGTTGTAGTCATCCTTATTTTTTTACTAGGCAGAGAAACAAGTTTTGCGCTTTTTTTTGCTGGGGAATTGCAGTTTTATAAATCATTTCGAATATTCAGAATTAGACCAATATCTTGGTGGATATTTCGCCTCAAAGTTGGAGTTGATAATCTTCGTTTCATCCATGCTCAGCAAGGCGACGACTCCAATCTATCATATACTTGTATCGTGAAAGAGTTTCCTCCTCTCCTCAAAGTATTTGTTGAATAAAACACAAAGAAGTTGATGCAGGCCATACTTATATATTACATTTATATTTATCTTCCTCCATAATTTTCGAATTTCTTGTTCTAATTCTGCCTGAGATAATGGCCGTTTTGAAGCCATTCTGCTGAAACGACATATCTTCAAAATGTTACACGTAAAATAATAACTTACATTTCTTCTAATTAAAACTAATGTTCATAATTTAAAACCAGAAAAAAACACGCGCGAAAACTAACTAACGTAAATACGGGACTATCGTAAATTGACGAATACTGGACCAAAATCTGCAATTCAACTGAAATAACGCGATTTTTTTACACTAGAGCCTAGCTAGCAACTAAATAGAAGGTACTGAAGTTTCACCACGTTGCGGTATCCGAAAGCAAACGAAATATCACGACAAATATTGACCATCGTAAAGTTTACGATTCTCCGTTATCTAGGGTTAAGCATGTGGATTTATTTGAATTCGTAGACACCACACTAAAAAATTATGAATCAACACCATTTTTTTATAGGGACAAGACTATATAATCATTTTCAAAACTTGATCAATCAATGAAGAACATTCAATTAAAGATTAATGTAAAGTCTCTGTTAATGAACAAATGTTACTACAGTTTTGAGGAATACCTTTCTGATAGATTAATTTAACTCCTTATTATTTTTCTTCTCAGGTCGATTTTTTTGTACTTGTATCTAAAGGTTCACTTCAAATCTGTTTCTTTTTTCGTATTTTGCGACCTGTCCTCTACATTGTTCAATGCCTAAAGGATGAATGAAATTATTATCATTATTATTACTATCGCGTTTGCTCTTTATGCATATAATGAAAGTCGCTCTCAATGTAATTACCCTTTGATTCAATAATGAGCAATAACGAACCGCAAATTTTCTCATTATATCCGACACACACATCGCTATTCCTTGCTCCAGACATCCATCCCGATACCCGCTAGTAACTGCGGTTATCCCGAAGGCAATCGCTTAAGAGCAAGTTGGCCCGAAATTGGCGATGATAAGCATCTGCATGCACAAGACTGGTACAACCAGGAACTTCAATAATGCATAAACACAAAGTCGGGCTCTGGATAATTATTACGGAGGTTCCTATTAATATCCTGGAAGTTAACCGGTCGAAATAGATCGGCTGCGTTCCCTTCGCGAGATCTGCAGCATCTGCAGCGGCCTTTAATTTAAAGTTGGGAATTGGCTGACGACTACGGGATAGTTGCAGGATGGTATGGAGACAGGTCTACGCGCTAGGGATATCTAGTTTGTAACTAGTTGAATGTTGGTAAAAACTGGTTGGAATTAAGCTCTGGTGGTCTGCCAGTAAATAAGCTATGGTGGTTTTGGATTGGAGACTTTTGAAGGAAAAAAGGAATCATTTTTAAGTGAAAATAAATTATTGTATTCGCAAGAGAAGCAAAATTTCATATAATGAATCAGAAAGGAAAGCCCCCACCAAAAATAAGGATGGGCCACTGGATTCCTGTCGAAAAAGTGAAAAAAGGTATAATGTTTTTTTTTCAAGTTCATAGCACAAACAGAAACGGTGATATTGACCAAAGTTGAAATTGCCAAAAAGTCAACTTTGGTTTATAACTAAAAAACGAGAGACGATAGAGCCATGCGGTTGGCGGAAAAATGAGAGTATGGAAAAGATCAAATTTTTCTACCTCTGAGGGTTAAAAATTTGTAGTTCATGGATCAGCAATTCTGGCCAACCTGTACACATTGATATAGCTCATATGTCAAACAATCTAGTATCTGTTTCACAATACTATAATAACCCTCAGTAGTGCATGTAAAGGGTTTTCCATTAAGAGGTTTTATTTTGAATAGCCCGCTATTTCGGTAGATGTCACGTTGCTGTCATTTTTGGACATTTGACAAGTAGAAACTACGGCTTTAATGAAAATGGAACGATACACGCTTCAAGAACACTGTAAAATGGTAAAAAGTTGGTGTAGACGGTTCGTAAAACTCGAACATTTTTGGGTCATCGTGAAGCACCTTGTCGGACCGCAATAAAGAAGTTGGTAGGAAAATTCGACCTTTTGGGACAAGTTAGTGATGTGAAGAATGAAACCCGCGCACGTCGCTCAAGAACAGCCAAGAATATTGCTGCTGTAGCCGAAAGTGTTGAAGAAAACCCAGGTTTGTCCATTCCTCGTCGTTCTTTGGAATTAGGCATTTCACAAACGTCATTACATCTTATTTTGCATAACGATTTGGGTCTTAAGGCCTGTTAAGTTCAGTAAATACAAGAACTCAAGCCGGTCGATCATCAACAACGTCGTGTCTTCGCTGATTGGGTCGTTGAAATGCATGAAAGGCCCATTTCCATCTCGATGGCTTCCTAAACAAACAAAATTGTCGCATCTGGGGCAAGAGTTATTGTTGAAAAGCCTGTCTAGCCTCAACGTGTCACTGTTTGGTGCGGTTTATGGTCCGGCGAAACCATTGGACCTTACTTTTTTGAAAATGAGGCTGGAGCAACAGTTCTGGTGAATGGATTGTGCTATCGAAAGATAATTAATGATTTTTTTATGGCCGCAATTGGACAGTATTGATCTGGACAACGTTTACTTCCAACAAAACGGCGCTACGTACCACTCAAGCAAGGAAACCATTGATTTTGTTATCGTGTTATCTCTCTAAGAGGTGATCACAATTGGCCACCGAAATCTGGTGATTTAACACCTTGCGACTTCTTTCCTTGGGGCCACGTGAAAGAGAATGTCTACGCCGATAGCCCAGCGTCGATTCAAGAATTCAAAGATGGAATTCGTGAGGACATAGGGCAGCTACTGTGCGATTTGGTTATGGAAAATTTCATTAAAAGGATATGATCCTGTAAGCGTAGTTGTGGTGGTCATTTACCTGATGTTATTTTCCACTATCAACGCATAGGTTCTTCTTTATAATTAAATGAACATCCGATTATTTATGTTGAGAAATGGCATTTTTCTTTGAATATCGAAATGACACCTTTTATTGGAGAACCCTTCCTCCATTTTTTACAAAGAAGATTTCAAAATTCCTTCGTGTGTTGCAGTTTTTTTGTCAGTTATTATAATTTTCTGCTTAAATTGTATCACTCCCAGTTTTTCATATGATAAACCAAGTGGGTAATCTTTTTTTCTTCTATTTCAAACATTCTTAAAGAAAAATTAAAAACACCTCAAGAACAGAAAACAATTCACACCCAGATTTTTACGTGAAATTCCAACCTCGCTTACAATGTAAAAAAACCCTTAACGTATATCCCAATCTACCCCTAAAAACTGAATAATGTATCCTTTAGGAAAAACAAACCATACGTAATGAAAACATACTGAATTTCATTAATGCATTAATGCACGACCAGGTAGTATTTCTCTCTCTCTCAATCCCTCGGGCACATCCTTCTCTTCGTTTTTCCGTAATGCCCCGTTCTCATCCTTTAATTCCGCATATTCATACGGAGCACAAGTTGGCAACGTCGGATTATTCGTCTGCTGTGTCGTCCATTTATTCATCATGGGAATATTTGGATGTATTGTCCCTTGGCACCGATGGTTAGAACGCGGACAAAAGGGATGTATTAGGGATAACCCCCAGTGCAAATATGAACGAATGGGACTCTTATGTATAGGAGGATTGGGGGTAGTTTTGGAGGAACTCAAGGGGTAAGCTGGGGGTTGAGAATTTTACAGCGTGAGGTGGGTGTAGATGGGTTTGATCGTCCTTGAAAAAAATTGTTACGTTCTTATTAATGATGTAGAGTATTTTTGTGGACAGTATTGTTGTTCTCATCACGAGATGGAACTTATCGAAATAAACCATTTAATATGAAAGCTACTGCGTGAATCTTGAACGTGAATATAGGTTGATGATGATATATGAAATAGTCTGCTTCTTGTTGACCTGAAGCTTCACATGATAACTATATATTATAGTTCATTATATGATTCTTTATGTGAATATTTATTTATTATTTTTTATTGGCAAAATTCTGCGTTTTATCAGATTGAGTTTATTCATTCACTGCAATAAATGTAAGAAAATATTTTGTACCAGTTATCACAGAATAACTTATTTTTGTGCAGTATATGTTTACTTGGTATCGCTACATGCCTACATACATCTACCTACATCTATTCTGCATAATTCTACCTATTGCAACAAGTTATTGAAAATAAAAAGCGAGAGGTTCTAATCCAAAACATTTTCAATGAAGAAATTTATTACTTAAAATGAGGTTTATTGGGACAAACTTGATTGTAATATGTACCGTGCGAGTCGTTTCCAACATTCGGGAATGAAAATTCTGATATTTGCTCAATTTGCTCCCGCATTCATATGATGCTTGAATCACATTCGTTTTCAATGGCTTGTTTATTTGCTACTTGTTTCTGTCCTTTCTCAACAGAGTTGATCTATTTTCTTTTCCGGATACGAATCTAATATTAGTTTGTGATAGTTTTTTCTCTTCCTACAAGATAATAATTCCAGTTTTTCTAGGGGCACCTCTTATCTAACAGGATCTTACATTCCCTTTAAAATTATAACACTCTACAAGTACGATACAAGAGCACATTGAAAAAACCTCTGTATAAACCTCTGTCATTCGAAATAAGTGTAGTACTTGTGATTGTAAGAGCGCAGTTGGCGTTGAACTTTTATAAATATTTTTATATTCTGATATGAACTTCAATTTAAACAAATGATACTGTGAGTTGAGGATGGTCATTCAAAAAGAAATTTAATAATGTGACTGAAATGATAAATTTCGTAGACATAGACAACCATATGATAAAAAATTTCCCAAAGCAACCTACGATGTTACAATCAGTTATAGAGACCCCGTATATGTTTTAAATTGTTCAGCGAGTGGACTGAAATATTTTCATCGAAAGCACCTTCTCATCGAATGAAATTCTCTTTTTCCTTCATGAATGGATCTGCAAAGATGTAAAAAAAACCTGAGCAGGTAACTTTGAGCGCCCGTTCAGTGGTGGAGCAATAATGCTATTACCCCAAAAATTTTTATGGGAATTGTAATTCATACGGAGTATATAAATGCAAAATATCAGCATGATCGAAATTATATACCATCAGAAAATTATTCAAAAAATGAAATATGTAAAAAATCAATAATGAAAAAAATATATTCTATGCTAATGATGACGCGATCCTCTTGAAATTTTACTTAAATATTCAGCATATCGAGTCACGAAATTAATTTCACTCGAATCTAATATGCTGTTATGGAAATACATAATTTAACTTTTCAATATTCCAATTGAATTTTCTATGATTTGGTTAACACTATGGCCAAGAAATTTTGCATGAACATTCAGTGTATCAATCTTCATTCATAAAACAAACTTATTCGGATCGAATATTTTTATGGAAATATGAATTTTCTTCTTTTCAATATTCTATTAAATTTCCTATGGTTCTGTCTACTTTATGACCATAAAATTTTGCATGAGGCTTATTATGAGCATGTGGCCATAAAATTTCATTTCGATTGGTTTCGTTTTGTCTGCGATATTAAAGAACAGAAACTTTGAAACTCTGATACTATACTATATGTCGGATACTATGGCCAAAAAATTTTGCACAAGACTTATTATGAGCGTACGGCTAGAAGGACGACCCCACGGACATAATTGAATTTGACAACGGATTCCCCGTCAGTGAGTCGAGCCTTATGGTTTGATATCATTTTCGGCTCAAAATTCTAAAATAACATACATTTGGGCAAAACGATATAGAGCTCGTTTGAGTGGAACGAGCTCTCAAATATAGACCAACTGAAAACTGAACTGAAACAGAAAATAATGAAAATAATTTATATAAATACCAACTCAGGTTTACAAATCGCAGTCACCTGCACACCTTTTCTTGAAATTTCTTCGGAATTCAAAAGATGCTGCCTTACAGCCAGAAGATACCAGGCCGGGCTCTCCAAGTGATGATTGCTTACTTGCTCAGAATCTCTGATGTTGAAAGAACTATCAACAGACTCATTTCAATAGTTTTCATCTCCCATATATTTGAACAAAACAATATCACTTCATAAAATTTAACGACATTAAACTCAATCGAAATTGTGGCAATTCA